>QNGE01002650.1:91176-107343 GCA_008508345.1 Paragonimus westermani
TGTAGATTTTTTCTAACCATATCTGACATTCACCACTCGATATGTATGTATCTTTTACCACCCATTTATTGCATCAAAATTATCAATCAGTTGCATTTTACTGCTTCCGCTTTGGTCACCTGACTGACTGTTTCAAATATTTCTAGGTTGATTTCGCCTAGCTGCTTGCCCCTTAACTATATAAAGTGTATGTTAATTTCGCAAAAGTAATCGATGAGATGCGAACGAAATGTCATTGCGCAAGACATCTTACATGCTACTATTGGCCTTTTCAATATAATACATAACCGTTTCGTATAAACCTTCAAAGAGCGTACCTTTTCTCAGATGGTGCGTTTCACTTTCCAGGCAGCATACTCACTCAGTATATATTCAGGCGTTTTGTGGCCTCTCCCTGTCTTCACTCTTCTGTTCGTTTTTCACAACAACCGTGTAGTTTTACATAAACTGATTTTACTAAAATATGGAGTTCATATCACTTTTAGTGTTCAGTATCGAGAAGTAATCTTCTCCTTTGCTTGCTATACGGTTCACAACATCACGTTCGTTTACCGGCATATTTGTTTTTTTCCTCCTCTAAATTGAACGGCTCGTCAAAACGTTTGCCCTGGACTGCGCATTCAAAACCATACCGTCAGTAGATTTAGGTGTTCAAAACATCGAGACGTTACATTCTGCCAACTGTTTGAATCATCTTTTCAAGTGAACATTAGCGTGGACTTATTAACGTTTCAGTTCGCGTCCATAATCCTTAACCTTAATGGAAATTATCCTCCGTTTTGTGGACGCCTCTTTACTCACCCATCGGTCAGGCTATTTCCCCATAAAGTTTCGAGACTCTTACTGACAACTGTGAACATCCGTTCAAATCCATGAGAATTAATTTTAAGGCTGGCATAGTGATATATATTCTTCATCCGCATCACTCCATGGTTTTCCATCATTTGTTTGCAACTGAATTTTTTGGCACACACTGTTTATACCAGATTTTCTCGAATTTCTGTGTACAGTTCAAGCTACATTCGAAAGCATATCTTTATATATCCACATCTTCACCAGCGGTTAGGCTGATGTGCATCATCTGACGTGACTGTCTGTGAACCCTATTTATATATATTTGTCTGAAGACATTGTCTAAGAGTTACTGAAGAGCATATGTTGTTCCTTCGGAGACGCAATCATACAATTAATGAGCGCTCACATGCGGTTTCTGTATCCGTGACATTTTCAACTCAGCAAATCTGTGTATGATTTACGTTTCATGTATGAATATGTAATGCAAGCAAGTTGTTTTCCCATTGAACTGTAATCGCCGTTGTTCATATGGGTGGGTTGTTTCGTGAAAAATATGAACAGATGTTTTAGAGAAAAGACGAGATCGTAAGTGTGAAATTGGTGTCGTTAACAATTCACTAAGGTCTGTGGATGTCAGGATTCGGTTGCACGCTTCTACTAACCGATTAACAGTACCAACCATTCCAACACTAAACCGCCTTTAGCAAAACAGCACCAAGACACGCTCAAACTAGCAAGGTGAGTGACGAAGAATTCAAAAATCGAACGAATTTTAGACTAGAGAAATCAGCTTAACAGACAAGAAATGGTTATTAAAATACCAACAGAATAGGTGGAAGCACATCCGACAATTGGATGAAAGGTGGCCTCCTGGTGAACAGCAATTTCTGACCACAAGCTTGTGTCCATGATAGGCAGAATGTACTGGTGAAGTGGAACATGCGTGAAATGCAAGTCACTATACCTACCTTCGAAGTGTAGACCAACATTTATGAGTAGTTATATCTTCATGCTCACATTGCTTTGGTCAATTACACTTTGAGCTTTAATGTCTTCCCGGACATTTTTCTGAAAAATGTTTGTTTCTTTCAGTGCAAGTCGTTTATGTATAGATCCATGTCACCCGCAAACTCTCAGCCAGCTACTCTGGCAGAAACTTTCCAATTCACACCCATCATTAATGCGGCATATGGCCTGCACTATCCGTGTTATTGGGAAGGTAGTTGCTTGTCTGAAGGCTGTTGATTAGAAAGCTAGGTTGTAACGTAACATTAGCCCAGTCGTTTTCAGATCAACAAAATCCGCAGGCACCAGATTGGCTGGTTAGCCGCGAACTAATTTCATAGTTGCTCTCAACGTTGAATGGTTATGAACAAGCATTAATCACATCCATCACTACACTTACGTGATTGGCATACAGCGTGGTTTGAACCCACCGTGTCTGATGGTATGGCGCTGACGACAGATTTCGTTATTCCACTGTTCAGCCAAGCTTGGTGGCGTTCCCCGATATGTTCCAATATGCGTCTAGTTAAATTATGATATAGCAAGCAAGTAGACTGCATATACTGCAACCAGAACTAGTCTCCAACGTCTTAGGTAGCCTGTATATATTAGTGCAGTCACGTTGAGTGACACACTGCAAAGAATGGTAGATCACTAGGTCTACTCTGTACGCGTGCCAGGTGAAGTTTACGGTGAATTCGTTGGCTGTGTAACTTGGATTACTCGTAACAACGCTGTGGACTAGAGGCCATCTGATGGCATATTCTGGTGGGCATAGCCAGCAAATTACGGCAGCTGACGAAGCCGTCATGGTCAGAAAGTGGGCTTTCTACATGGCGACAGTTCTGTGCTTCTCAAAAGATCGAACGAACTGCTGAAACCATTGTCACCGATCGGATTTGCACGTAACTTTAATTGAGTGGTGTCAACTTACTTTGCGCTTTTCATTTTATTGGCAGCCTAAACACTAGATTATTGATATCTATAATGAAGGATCACCTGACAAAGCGGATTCGAAAGTAATTATACAGTTTATGTCTCCTAGGGCTTTCCGCATCATTGGTCTTCAAATTAATCTCGACAGGTCAACTCATATTAATCTGCTCTTCTGGTACTATCTAGACATTCGTCAATGACCGTCTCAATCAAACAGAATGCGGTCGGAGGAAATTATAAGGAAGCCTTAGTCCATCACAGATCTTCCAGCTCTGCACACACGCCTTACATCGCATTTGTTATCACTATCTCCTGGAAGTTCGAATGTTAAAATGAACATAGCAACTTCATTCTACATATTTTTGTTCGGCTGTGCTCCTTAATTATGTGTTCGTTCCACCTTGAGTGTAACCTTTCTACTGACATTAAGTATGCGTTTACATTGCGAAATTCGACATCCGGAAACTGCACAGTCTTCTCGTCTCATTGTCTACGTCGTCAGAGTGAACACTCAAAAATAGCATACCGGCAAGATTTAGTGATTGAGCACAGCGTTCGCTAATGGCATCAAAGCATCACAATATGTTGAACGTAACGGTGAACAGTTTAAGAAGTCAAGGTTAAGCACCAGTCACAATTAAGAGCTTCGTAATGAATATTAAAGTTTTATGAGATGGTTAATAAAAGCGGCTAAATTACTGAAAAAGATCTGCCAAATCACCTTGACGTTAATCAGCAAACCATTTCACTACACTAATTGATACGATTAGTTTCAGCAGCGGTCGTGAAAAGGTTTGGTAGAAAACGCATAATCGTGAGCCTTTTGAAATTACAATTTTGATTCAGTGAGCGTCGGATGCTGGCAAAAGGTCCCACAGGGACCGAATATTTTAAACCACCCGATGCTCTCCCACATTAACTAATAAATTTTTGACAAGTTTGCAGGATAAAGTGCACTGATATGAAGCGTACCGTTGACTTCGTACTGTTCTTGGTGAACAGAGAGAGATAAAGTGGGCTAGGGATTTAAAAAGATGCGTACTGGAGATGAGATGTTTTATTTTAACCGTTTCTTAAGAGATTTCTGTCTGATGTTAAAAATGCGGAGGCCCTTTACGTTTGTAAAACTAAACACCTAGCCGAATGCTAGTCAAATATCGAACAGACTTAATTTATGTTGACTATCATCTTTTACTCATCCGTGCCTTCCACGTTCGTCTGGGTTGATTCCTAGCATAAGTGTGGTGTCAACTTGCACGGTCATGTGTTTACTCTCATCGATCAATCTAGTTGGTCTGACTCGGGCACTTGTCCACTCATTACAACGGAATGGCATTCAGATTTCACACAAAACGAAGACAACAAACATAAACCTCGATCCCAGCTTACACTCCAGCTGAATCAACCTGACTGCTCCGGCTGCAAAGCTAAAGGTCGGCTGTTTGTATCACGCTACCGAGCAAACAGACTTTTTCTATCAGACACAGGATGAGTTTATTGCGTGTGTTTATACTGATGGAATACATCAACATGCAGGAGCATCTGTGCGCGCTTCTCTTAATAAAAACCTGAAGTCAACAAGGCATAATGAGTACCTGTCCACAAACCTATATGTCTGTGCTTTTCTGTAGCATATTTGTGGAAAAACCATGTTATTAAGTTATCATTTTACCTCTCTTATCGTTTCCCATCCGCGGAACTAATCTATGTCTAGCCTCCAAAATTTACACAGTGGATTACTTGAACAAACAGGCCTGGCCGCGGTTGAACGCCTTGACGACGGGAAGAACAGCTTCTATTGGTGCCGTTCATGAATTGCACAAAGGCATGATACATAAATTAATATAATCACACAGGACATCGGTTAACGTTCGTACCAGACTTTTGGCCTTCTTCACTGAAGGTTTTGAAACTTTCTCAATTTTGCCCGCACAGAAGCAATTTTATACGCCTCCTGTTGCTGTGGCTGCGGAATTTGCTTGGCCCAGGAGGTTGTTTATTACACGAAACCCCTTGCAAATTATGTGAAATCGTAGAACAACGAACAGACACACTCATGTGCATGGCTGACCTTTATCTGCACTCTCTGAGCAGCAGTGCGTCGTCAGTCATTTTGGTGATATCCTACATGACACTGCTGTAATAGTCGCTTCTGGCCCGTCGTCTTTCTGATATTGTGACCTGACTTCCGTACCCAAATATACGTGCTACACCCATCGCGAACGAAGGTGCACATTATATAGTCCACGATTTGTGGACTAGCAAAGCGCATTCTAACTCGTTGCCAAAGAAAACGTCCAATGGGTTAAGTCACTGCTAGTAAAGAATGTCAGCTATGTTGCACTTTGGTTTTCCGTTATTTTGGTGATTCTTTGATGAGGTCCCAAGAATCACTCAATTGTCAGTGTTGCTCTACATCATCACAGATATATGGCATGTTGGTAGACAATGTTGATCACTGACTCAAAATGACGCCATCTTGGGCTTAACAACCAGCCACTTATACCCGTTAGCAACCAAGCGAGATTTCGATTAGCTAAGAAAATGCATCAGCTGGTGCAAACAAACACTACCAACCCTGTGTAACCGGAAAACAAGCAAAAAAGGCCAACAAACCGCGTGACACTATTGGATCAAAAGCGGACATTATAGACACGTCAAATGGCATACCATCCAATATGAGGAAATAAACCATCAAACAATGAGGATAAATAGAGTGGATTGCACTTTTTAAATGTAACTCTGTTTTGCACTGGAATAGATCTCAGTCGGAAACTCAACTAGGATTGTGACTTCATAGATGGTCACAGCGGATGGCCCGTCCAGAAGACGCAAAAATACTGCAGGACGTCTTAGAGTAGTTTAACCCACGGTCTGTGGAAGAACACTTGTCGATCAACCTATACAAACAACCAAATAGTCACATGATAGATCTATACTTGGGGTCCAAAAAATAGATAATCAAAATAACTAGAATCAAAATGACTAAAAGCCGCGAAAACACTGCTCTCTCGCAGTGGAAGTTGACTCACTGAACGCTCAAAGTGACCAACAGAAAAGGCGTTCGAATTAAGGCAGCTGGAATTACCCTTGCGAAATGGCTATCAGCCAACGGGAATTCAGCTCGTCAAATCAATCATGTGCAGAAGACGGCGAGGAAGTGTCATGCAATGTAAAGCACGAATGTGTAGTAACCATGCAACGGTAGTTATAAGAAAAACAGACAAGTTTTGTTTGCAGTCACGGCACTAAATTCAGTACAAATGTTCGCTTCACACAACCAAATGCAAAATAAACAGAACTACTTACCAAACTTCTGCAAGCAAAACAGCAACGCTTCAACGAATTCAACATTCGGAATCGTATCGGGCTTAGGATATTAAACGTTCCAAGCGAAATTCACCAGATCAAAAAGCTCCTTCATCCCATTTTTATGGAGTTTGGTAGAGCTGCTTTGATGATCGTTAAGGTGTTTCTCATGAATTGTAGGCTTTTGGTAGTTGGCGGTTCAGCTACAGGCAGCCAACTGATACCAGTGGATTAAACGAATGTTCAGTACCCCACGAAATATCTCACACGCGCACTCGCTGTTTTGGTGAGTTTAACACCGTGGTGTGGCGAACGGTTACCCGCAAACAAATCAAAAAATGAGGCTCAAGACAAGCTCGGCAAACACAAAAAGGTTGACACATGTCTGCCGCCTTGACTATAACATAGTAACCAAATATTCTTAATATATTTACACTTCGTAAAACACCGTATAAACATACAACTTGTGGTGTGGCAGTTATGCCTTATTTATCCATCCACAGTAAGGGTCATTAGGATAGGGTGCAGTTTGCTCGAACAGGCTTCAATGGACGTGAAGTATTCATCCATTAGTCGTCAACAAACTACAGTCTTCAACTTGAATCGCATACGACGTAAGGTCGTTCTGGGTTGATTTTTGTTGTTGGGCGCCTCAAAAAGTTCTGGGAAGAAACAAATTCCACCGATAAATGTTTTGCGTCACATTTAACATTCATGTTTACTCATGTTGTGAAAACAAGAATTGCTGAGCTGGTGTTGTTTTGGCAATGCTAATTTCACAAAATTATCTGGAAATTTAAAAACCGCATATGAGGACGAAGGCAGTTGATGGTGAAATCACAACGGTATGTTGAGTATCGAAAGCGAATGCTTCGAGTCCAAACAAATATTATGATTAATTTTTACTATTTTGTATTAAAACTGTCAAATTTTTATTCCAAATAACGTCGCGATGGGTGGCTCTTTGACAGTGTCTAGGTCTGATTAATTCTGATTTATGATCGAGCTCCACATCGCGAATATATTGTATGACATGAGATTTATTAGCCGGATGTTGTTGGCATAACAGAATTCCCTCAAGTTAGATACAGTAAGAAAACATTGAAGTTAATAAACACTTCACACACAAAACTAACAATATCATCTCAGGTTAACAAAGGAGACACGCTCATCGTTCGCGACGTCACCATCATGCAACGGAAAGTTTGTGCAGTGTGTTGGCCAGTCCATCGTTAGCCACACCAACGGTGGACAACAGCTGATTTTCAATAGTCTCCTACCCATACAACACAAACACTCACCGGTTCGTCGTTTGTTTCACAGAACGTGAACTATACGCATCAATGATATACTAGACAGAGTTGAAATTTATTCGTAATACCTTGATCTCGAACGGTTATCCAGTGGCCACACTGACTATCACAGCAGGACAAAAGTAGCATGATCACAAGAAACATCTGTTTCGAAGAAACCCGTTTACAAGCACTTGTCATAAAGAGTAGGTAACAATATGTTCTTTCTAACACGGAGACAGACGCAGATCGTCAAGTGGATATGAAATGCATCTACAGAAGGCTAACTCAATCGCACCAAGTGACCCGATTTGTATTATATTAAGACGCGGATATGACGGCTTCAAATTCACACTGTATTCACCTGCTCACATGCAGCCGTTCCGACGTTCACACTGGCAGAACAGATCGGTCCCAACGTCTTGGGATGAACAGGCACGTCCTCAAAAATATGTGGCGTGAACCGGCGCGACTCCATCGAGAAGCGCCAGTCAACTTCTCCGATCGCCAGAGATCTGCTGGAGACCGGTCGTGTGGTCGAACCGACAAACACATACTGTTTGTTGACGTGCCACCACAAGCTCGTCATCCTTGCCATTCGAGGCGCTGCTCCTCATGCACAACAAGCCTCTGTGTGCAAAAGTTGCCGACCCCGACACTTCGTCTGCCTTGGTTTCAATAATTGACAGACAATAATATGTATGTACCTGACGAGTAAGCCTAATTCGGTCAAACAATTATTATTTTCACGGCAGATGTGTGCGGTAATTGACCAGAATACACGACCGGAAGGAACTTGAGAAAAGAAAACAGAGATGAGTTTCGCTGAATAGTTCCGTGGATACATTTGTCGAAAAATTGCGTTGCGCAGAAATAATCCAATAGTTTTTGGTATGAAAAAAGAAGTATGGGAAACATCAAGTCAAATACAATCCCCTGAAAATGGCAACACAGTTTACAACGAAGACAGCAGAACCACGGTTCACTAAGGTGGGACTAACGTCGTTGAATTCGAATGTAGCATTAGCGATAGCAAAAGTTGACATCAATAAACGGCCCGCAATAAAACAGAAACGAATATTTTCAAGTTGAACATCACTCACATTTGATCGCAGCCCTCGCATTCAAATAGAATTTCCAGCCAGCGTCTTTCGAAAACAAGCACAAGACCTGAGATTCGCTCTCATTAGAGCTCGTTAGTAGTGCGTATCTTTGCAACGGCCGGGATTTGAACTACGGCCACGCTCTTCACGAGGCAACCGTGTTGACCACTGCGCCATTGAACTCACATAAGACACGACCGAATATAACAAAGTCAGCCAAATCAGAAGTCTCACCAAAATGACCTGAAAGTAAGCATAATTCTGACAGTTCTGTTATATGTCGTGAGTCTAACTCTGAGTTCAATTGCAAATTTGTTTCATTGCGTGCGCCACCCGCGTGAACTGGTTCTGAATGATTTGAACCACGGATTTGCATTCCGCTGTTACAAATATTCTTCTGTAAATAGTGTTTGCCTTTGTGGACAAGCACATTGACACCTGTTGAACGACCTGGTAATCAGTCGCAATGAAACCACAAATGTGAAATTTCAGACCTTTAGCCGGTTTTCACGAGTCTCATTGAGTTTCTTTGATAATTTAAAATCTCAGATGAATGAAGGTCACTAATCCGTTTATTTTCAATTATACAGAATGGGGTGAAAATACCGCGCGAATTAAAGTGATGTTATGAGTTGTGCGTATCACGAATTATGTTTCCACCTCTCCACATGTTGGCTGAATAAAACCAAGCTACCAACCAAGACCATACAATCCCAGTCGGACAGGCCGATCGATGTGACCTGATGCGTCCTAGCTATTTCGGCAGAGGATGCGCCTCCTAACAGCGCCGCTTTTATCCCGTCCACCGTGCGTACGTGAACGAGGATCCACTTGGATTTCGGCCACCGTAGTCCTCGTGCGCGTTGTCAAGCTAATACGAATCAAGTGCCATCAATCGTATGTGCAGCTCGATCACCGAGGCGTTGGAAATGTTTGGTGACTTTTCTTGAACGCCAACGTTTTGCGTCTCCGGCGTGTCTCGTGAACTCTGGCGTTGTCCAGTAGCTCTTCCAGCGACTGCGCTCAACATTCTGAGTGGGCTGTTGTCCCCCGAAAGGTTTGATTTGACTGGCATGCTGTATCCAAATATGTGGGCCAACTTGAGATTCATGTATTAGTGCGTCTCGAGAGCTTCGAATTCTTCCGGGCGTTCATGCAATCCCTGTCCACGGTAGTCTCTGACCATCACCGGTTGATCAATTCTGAAGGAATGGGATTGAGCCTCATGTCTTATAGTGAACTATGGTTCCGTCGGAGCAGTCCCGTTGGCTACCGGTAGTTTGAAAGGATATAATAGTTCATTCGATATTCGCAGTCTGTGTCTCATCAGAGCTTCGGCTTGGAATTTTTCTTCCAGAATCTGTCGATTCAGATTCGTTCGGTAGTTGAGGAGGAACATACGAGTGTGTCGGCCGTGTCCCATCCCACTGGCTTTTTTGAAAGGGCTCTTTGAACGTGTCTACAAACCTACCAGCTTGGAAATTTGATTGCGGATGGTGAGGCGGTGACCACTTGCGATTTATTTCTTTTCGTCTGCAAAATTCTATGAATGTACCGTAAGTAAACTGACGTGACTGTTTCCGGCGCTTCGGAACGGCTGAACATTTGGCTCAGCTTCCGCACCGTTGAGGTTGCCGACGTTGTCTCCATCAATCAAACTTCTGTTCGTTTTCTGTACGCGTTGATCAGCGCCAAGAAGTTTTGTCTAGCCTCAGTGAAATTTCATAGCAGTTTATAACGACCCGTGGACTTGCTCGTGGTTCCCAAGTGTCCGTTTCCATTTTTGAGTAGGTACGACGTATAATAAATGAAGGAACAAATTTTACGCATCAAATAATTGGGTGCATGTCATTGTGATTCCAAGGTCGGAATTGTGGGTATAAAGAAAATCCACTGATGCTGTTAATTTGACATAATGATAAACGAGACGCTGTTAGCTGGGCAGTGAATTTGTTAATGTTGTTCACCCGATATCTTCAGAAAAGGCAACAGGGCCCATTATATCAACTGTTTTATGTTGAGGATGTTTGAACTTTATTCTAGTAGAATCATATGAATGTTTGACCTGTTACGTCTGTCCTCACTGATGATACCCAGGATACGCGAGTTTACTTCATTAATAAAGTGCCAATTTTGCTAGTTAAAAGCCCTGGCATCTTCTAAACACAATGATGGAAATAATGTGGTACTCAGAGTTGCAGACTGAAAGTCAAACCTTCCAGATTTAACGTAGTTGGCAGTTAATTTTCTGTTGTATGTGAAAGGCATTTTATAAGTGTTTTACACGGACCACACAACTGAAATAAATTTGACAGATAGTCGCTGGATGACAACACTAAGATACATGGCGCCATACCAATATCCTCACATTACCGATACTATGTGAATTTGCGTCTAGCACTTTTCATTGAGCATACACGTATACGAGAACTTTGTTTGATTTATACATAACGCTGGAATAAAACAGTTAGAATACTAGAGTGAGATTACCGGAGCAACGGGGTCTACTTTGATCACTCTGCGACTGAACAAAAATATGACAAACCGGGAAAAGTTCAACAATGCAAATGTTTTTCCAAACTGAACACAGAGGTGATGTATTACGAACCTGTTTCTTGTGTGACAATGTGGATACCTGGTCATTCTTACAGCCCCTCAAATATTCATCCTGGTGTATCAATGGTTCGGTTTTCTTCAAAGCCCGCTTCGCTAACTCAACGGCTCCCAAACTGCCATCTGACATCCACTGCAATCGCTAACCACAACTTCTACGTGAAAAATGTGAAAAGGCAAGTCAGAGATGCTGGCCTACACAATTTTTACTCTGCCAAACTTTACGGCCAGCTGTTCTCGAATATACATACAGTACAAGCCCATTGCTACTGATCGGGTCCGTTAGTAGTGTACATCCTCGCCGTGGCAGAGAGTGTAACAATAAGTGTTTGGTAATCAACTTGCATTCACCGAAGCTGCTAAATAAGTCGCGATTGTGCACAGTGTTTCATGAATGCATTTAGTTTGGCGTCTAACGGATTAACATCTCTGCTTCTACCATATTGAAGGTTATTTCAGTTTGTTCATCCGTTTGGATTTATCGAAAAATGTTTTCAAAGTGACGCTCTCCTGGCCAAAGACTACCTATGCATATACAGAATCTGATTCACGCGTGCGTCATGAAGAATCGATTGTATACCTCGATGTATCTTCTGGGAAAGTGGATATAAAGAAACGTTGGATCTATCCGGGCAGAGCGATGAGTGAATTGAACGAATGGTCATCACTGGTTCAGATAGAGGTTCAAATGAGAATATATCCTGCCAAGAAGAGGCGCACCGTTTAGCGAGTTAGGTAAAACGGGAATTATGACTTTATACAGTTGAACTCAGTCTCTCGCAAATATATTTGCCTACCTCAGGAGATCATAATCTTGTGACCACAAGCGAAGCTTAGCCAGCAAGGTCGTTTACTGCACGAAATCCTGTACAGGTTATGCTAACACATAGAACCACGAACGTGCCACTCATTTGCAAGGCTGATGCATATTCACACCCACATACAGGGCCGCAATACATTGTCGTTCGTCTTGGTGGTACGTTCCCCAAAACGCGTACACACTATTTCATTAGTCACTTCCGGTACCGTATCTTCGTGGTGCTGTCATTTGCCTTCTTCTTCCCAAATGTGCTCTCAAATTGTGTGTAGTATACTACTCGCCGAAGAAGTTGCCTATTACACAGCAGTAGTACGTTGTCAGTATTTCTTTTGATGGCCCGCAACTCCGGAAGAATACCATTCAGAGAGGACAGCCGCGAAGTTCATATAGAAAGACAGACCCGACGTTCGCAGATTGGTGCTCAATATGCCATATAAGTACGTCCAACTCCAGACTACTGTCCTTTCTACTCTTGATCTACGTTAGGCTGAGCCAGCCCCTGTCCAAAGTGTGATACGGCTGAATCCAATCCGTCGGAGATGTGTAAAAATAGACCACATTGTGCAGCCTAACGGCAATGTCGAAGGCTTCGGGGAAGCAGAATAGTTCAAACATTACTGACCTCCACTTGGTTGTCGAAACCAATTCACTGTACGAAAGTTGACGTGAGGATGGATATACATTACAGACTAGTTGTGAAGATCAATTTTTTCAAAGGACAAATAGTTTCTGATTAAAACAATCCGGCATGTTTGAAAATTTAGGTCGTAAATGCCATTTTTCACAATTAATGTCATGAGGTTTTCCGCTCTACCACTACAGTTCCTCACTCCAGATGGTCACTTTTATCAAACATAACAAAGTTGTTAAACGTATCGACGCCTCAACGGTGATAGATTTTGTGCGAGATCCCTTCAGCAGTTGGACTTGAATTACACTATTTATGGCCTTTGTGAATAAATCAGCTCCGGGAATGTCATTGTGAGTTGATATGATGTTACGTAAAGTACTCTCTGGAAGTGTTACAGGAAGACAGCTGGGAATATTTGAAACGCTAGTACATTTATACGGAATGATACGAAATTTCTCTGTACCGCTCAGTATACCCAGGTGTGTTGTTTAGAAACTAAGGCTGCTAGTGTTCACAGGGACGAAATCTCCGGGATTTGTGCGAACATGGCAAACGGTTGTCCGTTATGACAGAGGAAAACTGAGTTAGAGATTCACTTGTTGATGTCCGTTATCCAGTGGTACCTTGCCACATACGGTTCGGGTTCAGACCGATTTTGATAAGCAATTGAGCAATTCGAACAGTCACAGTGTGGTTTTTGATCTATGGCTTTTCAGACGGTGAGGGTTTCTTCTCAAAACAGTCCTTGTTAGGTGGCATTTTCTCCCACACCATTGACACTATTATTATTTATTGTATGTTTCTTGAAAAGCAAATTGCAGGTATGAAGCGTTGACTATGAGTTTGCTGCAAACAATCAAATCAACGAATTGTGTAGCAAGACCAGCGCCAAAATCTGATGCAGGTTTCAACACACAAGGTGATGTAAATTATACTCTGAGAACAGTTAATGGGACGTTATTAATTATCAGTGCGTCTTACATTGGAACTCGCACATTATTGAAGTCAATGATCTGGTTCTGTGATGTGCAAGAGCAGGTTAGACATTGGACACGAAATGAGAGTTTTTTTATTCCGATGAAATTGAATGTTCAGTCGCTTTTGCTATTCACCATAATACGTTAACATTTGACAGAACGGAGTCGGACTAATGATGTATTCTGTGAGTCCCGTTTTGTTGATTCCCTTTCGCATGTGGAAAACTTCCGACACATGGGGATGCGTGAACAGAACAGTTAGAACATGACCACTGGTAGATGCAAGCATTTCGTGTTGACTCGCTAGTATCAAATTTACAATAACCTGAAACAGTCTTTTATATCGAGCTGTAAGGGGGTAGGATGGATTGTCAGTCGGTGGGTTAAGAAGGGCCACCAAGTCTAAGAAAGGGTCAAGTTTACGAGCAGTTGTTTCTGCACACATATGATTGCCTTCAGTCAACTGATTGTGACCGTCTCAACAAACCACAGAATTCTTGGATTCGAGTGACGCAAAGGGATTCTGAATGCACGAGCTGGGTCGATAATGTGATCAGTGGTCAGGACGTGTCTTGCGACTGCGGACACTGTTTGTTTGCGTGTTTCAGCGAAACTGCCGTTCTCTTGTAACAGAATTTTGCATCCATATAAACAAATATTCCTTCACTCTCGAGATCAAACATCTCTCGGTTCTGCAGTTACATGTAAAGTGGTAGACACAATGTGAGGTTGCACCGACAGACTGATCCCCAATTATTGAACGGACAGGCAGTTTCTGACTGCGGGGTAATACACAGAGTTCCGCTGTGTTAAGTGTTCGTTCAACCGAATTGATCTGTGGATGAGTTCGAGAGCAATCCCTATTGGTCTCACTAGACTGGTAGTTCGAGTCAACTATCCAGCTGGGTGGGGGCGAATATCCGATTTTACTTCGTTGCCCAGCACATCATCATTAGCGAACTCAACTGCATAAGTGTGATCATCAACCGGCGTAGGTGCAACTGCATATTACTGGCAAACTTATGCACTCTGCAGATCACCAGGATTGAAGGTGAGTAGCAATGGGCTTCCACTCCAAGTTGTTCAACCTGGCTCCCATTCATAAATTAATCGCCTGAAACATATACAGTTAACATTTGAGTGCCACGTTCGTGAACAATTCAAAGTAGCTTTTCCGTATCAATGCTTTCAACGAATCACCACAGTGTGAACAGCCCATGCGAGGACCTCCTTACTTTTCATCAAGCAATAACTGAAACGAATGTAATACACAAGCTGTAGAACCGAAGGTTGTTGGGGAGCAGGCTTTAACAAGTTTGTCGTACAACTAAACTTCCATTACGGCGGCGTGAATGCAAGTTTCGAACTTGCTAATGCCACAGAATTGGATGCACAATTTGGCACGTCCAATTTGTGTCAATATGATGTGTGCTGTTGTCCATCAACGTGTGAGTTTTTTATACAACCCGGCTGGTGATTGATCAGAAAATACCTTCAGAACAAACGGTTGTAAGCTGTGGGTTCTTTTTACTTTGACAGACTTCAGCCAAAAACGTCTCCCGGAAACAGTGCTGCCTTTAGTGGACAGAGACATATCACACTGATAAAAAAATGGGAGTTGAGAAACAACTACTCGTTGTTCGGCCAAAATTACAGTTGTGGTTTTCGACATCGAGCACATGCGTCCAAACAAGAGAGGTTAGTCCATCAACCTCTTCACCGTATGCCAGTATGCGCATCAGCTTTTGTCGTAGACCAAGGTTCCGGTGTGCACCGAATTAAAAGTGGTTATCTTTAATGGACATTGAAGTGCATTTTATTGATGAAAAACCTTCGTGAATAAACCTATTCAGGTGCCTGAAAGGTGCAGTCATTTGTGAGAGTAATCGGAGAGTCAGCGCTGAACAAAGTTTGAACAATTGATTCTCTCTGTACGATGGACAGAAAATTGTTAATGTTTATGGAAAGCCAGATGCAAACACTTTGTATGAAGCCAAACTAAAATAACGAGGCGTTGGCTGATCTGGTGAGTCGCAGAATAATTAACGCATTTGGAAAGACTTACAGTGTGGTACGACGGCGAATCTTGTTCACATCCAACCCGACAGTCCACGTACAACTCCAGTATACGATGCATAAATGTGTGGCTTCGATTTGTATTAAATCTTTCATATGCTCTTATAGAGCAAGTTATGCCGATCGTACAGTCAGACGCCTTTCTCGGAGGATACGTAAGCACTACCACACTTGGTTGATTAAGGACAACATGATGTCCATCTCGAATGCAATTATGGTGCGCCGTGTTAACTCAGGGCACCAAGTCACATTGGAAGTGGCTTTCCAGCCCATTTACTGCCTGCCCAGTCCCAAATCAAGAGGAGTCAACTTTCGTATTTTGGCCATCACGGAAGCGATCGGAATTCGGTTGCGCAATCCACAGCCGTGTGCTTAGAAGAAATTCGTTCAGGTCCTACAGTTACCATGGCCCTTCGTTATCCGCTCGTCTCCTACATAGCCTTCAAATCACCACTGCGTGAAGTAACTGTGTGGCATTTTGATTTTGCTCTCCTGACAACCACGACGATGTAAACTCTGTGATATTGGCCCGATGATAAATAACGGAAAACAGACTGTTCGCCAAAACATCTTTCACTTTAACCCCAGTCTACAAGACCAGATCTACAGA
>QNGE01002651.1:0-40878 GCA_008508345.1 Paragonimus westermani
CCATACACATTTATACGTTTTACTGGTAACACTGTAAAACCACAAGGAGTGACAAACGTCCACAAAATGTGAGAAAAAACAATGTGTACCGCGACCAGGAGAAAATACAACGGCGCACATAGAAACTCACAAAAATGGCGACATTCATTGCCACATCACGGAACGTCAACAATCAAAAGTCCAGTACCCGTCGGACAAAAGCCAGGAAACCGCGAGCGCCACATAAAAGCAAGCTTCACAATGAATCCTTTCATACCCCGAACCCAAATCTACCACTTCCAGTCCAACCCACCAATCCCAAACAACGCACGATGTGACAAGCGGTGAGTTGGCACTCGTAAAATGTGGTCAAGCCAAAGAAGCCTGCAAGACGACATCAAAATGCTCAATGATCAACACGGATTATCAGTCAGCAGATATCGACACTGTTCACATCGGGTTCCCACTAAAGGCGATCAATGTTTCCCAAAATCCGATGGTCGAAAACCGACACACTATGAACATCCTCCGCGCAAATGAACCAGCATTCGGAGCAGACAGTCGGACACCACTTACGGTAGCAATCTATACTCGACTTTTCACACAAACACTGAGACCATGTCAACGACACAGATGGCGTGATTCGGTAAACGTCAACCGAACCACTGCTATGCGATCTGTGGACTTATCACACATTCCACCAACACTCATACAGCTCTCAAGTCGTACGACCATCGCCACTACTTCCAACGCCACATCACCAGATATGAGCTCAGTTACAGGCTATTGCAGCGACGTCATAAGCAGATGATTTCGAGTGCATGTTTAATGCGCACACACAGAACGTCGAGCAGTCTTCAGACAGTTATACCATCAGAATCATAACGGCAAACTCTGACTGAGATTTTTCTTCGTCTGTTTTTTAGTATTCACAGTCATATTACTAGTGAACGTCTGAAAATACCGAGCAATTTGCTTCCCAAACCATGCGGATTAGCTCGTCACAGTGATCTAAGCCAAAGAACATATATGCTATTCAAAGATAACTGCAAGTGGCTTTGCGCTGCGCATGAGTAAACGAAACTAGCCTGCGCTACATCACCACGGTTTCACGCGAACATCTCACACTCGAGGTACGCACAGAATCCTAACCAACGCAAATATTCCAGGAAGGAAATGAATGGTATAATTGTGAATGAAATCCGGAACTGAGATATTTACCTTGGGCAGGTCTATTACGCAGTTAGATGCTACGGTAGCTTCAGCATGAACTGATACGTAGCTTAGTAATAGCATCTCCAGGACGACGCCGAACCACGATAGCACTACGTAGCAGCAACCTACTGTAAAATATACATGGACAGAGTTAAGTCACACAAACAGGTAAGCTGGCTGCTAGTATTCACCGAAGAACAACACTGACAATACGAAGCGTGAAATTACGATTGCGTTCAATAAGCAAGGCATCTTCATGAAGAGTATAAGCTATACTGTCCGCTTTGAAAAACTATCATGTCCATTTTTCTGAAAAACCCAATGACCAGTATCGGATATCTGTTTTGTACAGTGTAACGGCCGCAAATTTGGCAATGGGTTGCTTACGTTTTGTAATAAAATTTTAAAAGGCATTTTAGGATAAACTTTGCCAGTTAGTCTAGCGAGCGGTTTATTTTGTGTTAATCTCCCGTAAATTATTTTCGTACAAAATTAAGTCGTGTAGAGCACTGAATTTGGAGGGGTAGACTTGTTGCTATAACCAGTCTGTGCTTCTGAGCTTACTACAAACGATGGGCCTGAGAAGCTGGCCCACGTATTAATTCAACTTGTTAGGTCGAGTTATGACAGTTTCGAAAGACGTTACTGCGCAAAAAGAACGCATGGGAATACAACGTGCGATGGTTGAGATATCAATATCTGGTCAGTTGGTAAGCAAAAATTCATGATCCAGAGGATGAAATCACCTACTGAAAGCCCCATAACATGCAAGTCACAGTCCGTCGTTAATGATGGAACTCAGAACTGATCGAATCCCGACGATAAAAGTTTCCAGTTCCATTATGAGAAATGTGGAGTTGGGCCATATAATTATTAAAAGTGGTTTATACCTAAGAAACCTTCTCAAGTCCCAATTCCGAGAACAGCATTCGTTCCAACTGCACTGCCAATCAACTTCACGGAGGCATCAACCAAAGAGTTGGAGTTTGTCGTGCTAACATACATAAGCTGTAGTACACTATGACTTAAAACCAAAAGCAGTGCAGCACGCCACTGATCCCAAAATGGTGGTGTGAGGTGAGAATCATGAGGAAACTAAAAACGGACTATACGTCTAGGTGTAAAAGCAAGAATAAAATGTGTGAGAAAACACTGTTCAGCCAGATCGATATGCCTCCTGCGTAACGTAGAAAGCATTCAGTTCGGCTGGAAGATAAGTGCCCGGAGATTCATGGAGAATACGACTCATGGCGTCCTACCTGAAAGTTAATGCGTATGGGGAGAATGAGGACAGAATCAGGACAGGACCTTATGTCGACCGAAGAAGTCTGATCAGATCTCAAAAATGTTTCCTGGGCACCGAAGTCAATGTGTTCAGTTGAAACATAAGCAGGGAGACACTTCTGAAATCTTCCGCCGACAGTTGTCTTTAACAGATTATCCGGAGCGCACGGCACAATCTGTTGCTGAAGGGGATGGAACCAACGAATGAGGATACCAACGAAGTGCCGAGAACCCAAGCCTGACACGGTGGAGACAGCTGTGCAGCCCCCGAAAACCATCATCATCATCATCATAGACAGCAATACATCAGTGGTTCACACTAATGCTTAACTGCCACACAACCATGAAGAAACAGCAAACCCTATATAGAAAGAGAGAACGAAAAAGAAGGGGACGGGAAGGGACCTAACTACTGAAAATGACTACGTCCCTATTCAAACGTTCAGCATCAAGGTGCCTACACCTTGCAAACAACACAACCGAGCTGCAAGTGAGAGTAAGGCGTCATCAGCGATACAGCTTCCTTACGGCTTTCACTGCACCGCGTCATTAAATGCACTCACTTCACAGACAGCTCGGCCAAACAACGACAACATTCACGCCACTGAGCTCGATTAGCCGCCATCTCACCTAGTGTCTCCAACCACCGACTCTGTGAGTCGCGAGGACCCCAGCCCGGGAGACGAACACGACCCACGGCGGCCAACCCCTTGGTGAACAACTTCATTTCCCTACGCCAGGTCATTGTCTGTCCACCTCGCACCTTACACCAGTCGGTCGCAGTGTCAGCGAATAGTGCTCGGTGTGGAAGACGACTAACTGGCATTCTTAATACATGACCTAACCATCTAAGCCTGTGTAAACGTAGAGATTGGACAAGAGAACTCGTCTGACAATCACTACCAAACACCCGCTTCCTAACCTCCTCGTTACTTACGCGCTGATGCCACCCGATACGAGCGATTGAACGCAGACATCGGTGGTCAAATACTTGAAGACGGTTCACGTCTTCTACCCTGAGCGGCCAGGTTTCGCTGCCGTAAAGTAATACGGCCGGTAACCGCTGTACGGCACAGTCCTGGATTCTAGTCTGCGAAATGCAGCACACATTGACATCCAACGAGTCTAGCGCATCCCGATGATATATTGGGCTGCACTGAACGGTGTGGCGACCACGCGGACAAAATCATTCATGGGACAGAAATCACTAGTTAGAGGTCTGACGATCCACGGTCTGCTGGTCCACCGAATTGGAGTTTGAAATAAAAAATTGATCAGCAGAATCAGGTTTTCACCCATCTAACCTGCCGTATCCCGCAGATGGGACGAATTACTTCATACTACAAGATGATCGATGCATTATGGAATAAGTGGTGTGAATATTCACGGATCTATTTGAGCTGAGGTATTGCCAGGACGCCCAGACTCAAACAGGAGGATGAGTAAGGTTATTAATCAACGCCTTTGGCTCAAAAGCCTGTACTGCAAGACTGCAGGTGGGCGGCAGAGTATCAGAACTCGCATTATTCCCGGAAAGAGATTCCGATCTTATTGACACGGATTGTCAAGCGAGTTGTTTTGTTCACTCCTTATATTCACACAGACTTAGATGGCTAGGCCATGTGCTAAGGATACCAGCTGGTCGTCGGCCACACCGAATACTCTTTGTCGACGCTGCGGCCGACTGATGCAAGGTACGAGGTGGACAGATAATGACCCCACGTACAGAATTGAGATCGTTCATCAACGGGTTGTCCCCTTTGGATCGGGTTCAACTCCCACGTTGGGGCTATGGCGACTCACACAGTCGACGTCTGGAGACTTTGGATGAGATGGCGGCTAATCGAACGCAGTGGTGTGTGAGTGTTGTCGTTGTTTGGCCGATCTGTTTGTGAATTGATGCGGGGCATGGAAAGCCGTCATAAAACTGTCTTGCTTACAGTTTGGTTTTTTTTTGTAAGATGTGGGCACCTTGTTGCTGGATGTTTGAATATGGATGAAACTATTTTCAGTGGTTAGGTCCCTTCCCCTTCTTTTTCCTTCGCTCTTTCTGAACAGTGTTTGAGTTTTTGAATGTTTTGTGGCAGTTACGCATCAGTGGGAACCACTGATGTGTTGCTCTCTTTGATACTGATGACGACGATAGGGGAGAGACCACGGATTTAAACCAAAACCTTCGGTTCGAAGGCCTGAACCCGTGGGTCTTCGTGCTGATCCAGGACCAACCGCCTCACGCGTGCCAACGTATTGATCGCACCGAATTACGTCCATTTGGAGCGTTCCAATAGGCTGAGTGTGTAAATGATGGTTGCGTTCGAATATGGAAGAGAGCTTTCGGGCCGGTGAGGGCGTGGATACGCATGTGCAGGTTGGGACAGACTAGACAGCTTGTCACGTGAGAGGTCGGGAAGACGAGTACAACCGAAACGGAGTTTGGAGATCAGGATATGATGCATTTGAGAATCACCGTCCGGACCATTCCGATCTTCATGCTCTGATAACTTTTTGTTGCCAGTTCAGCTGCCGTAACCGATGCTCAGTTATTGGAAGTTACAGATTGTGCGAAGAGTCACGTTAAAGGTATTTCACGGCAATACGTGGAATTATCATAAGTTCTCAGCCGAGCAAGGTTAACGAACTATGGCCATACGTCAGCCCAATGTGGTTGTGCTCGCTCGCTCAACTTTGTTTGAATCACACGGTGCGGCTTCATGCCCTCGGTGTTCAAGGTACAATGGATTTGGGGTGTTCGTTGATCAATAATTTATCGATTAACGGGTGCCCCAGATTAGAAACCAACATGCATTGTTCAGTTAGCGGACAGATCAGAACTGGGACATTTCCGTCATGGACTATATTGCAACGGCCATTTTCAGTAATTGATAATGACCGATGCATAGATAAATCAAAACATTTGCAGAAAGATAGATTGCAATCGACAAGTTTTCCGCAAATATTGAACTGTGGCGTCCGGTACTGTTGTCAGGATACCCTACTTTTCCCCGTGAACCAATATTTCTCAGAGAAGTCCCTTTTATCCCATGGCGATGAACAGAAACCCCTCCAACCCTCCTTAGGTAACCTTCACTTCGCCTTAACATACGTGACTTATGGTCCATTGTGCTTATTGATCGCTTAGTAACCTTGACTGTCCCAACAATAAAGATCCAAAACGATTGACTTAACTTTTTGATGACCATCACTGAGATATCGTTATTTGTTAGTAGGTACTCAAGCTATCACGGTTAAGAGTTCCACTACACAGTGCGTAGAAGCTGAAAACTGTTACAGCCTGGGCAGCGTCGAGCCAGGGATCGGCAAACAAGTCCCAAAATTTGGTAGGAGCGGTAGTTTCTATCTATCGGTCACACACTTCAAGTAGCTAATTCGAAAACTCAGCGGGTTATCCCTCCAGCTCATTCGATGACCGCTCAGTCATATAAGCCAGGAGCCTGACCAGAAGGTACTATGGCTCTGACCGCTGCTTACCCCAACAGCGATGTCGAATTATCTAGAAGTACCAGAAGGGTAAAAAATAAGACAGGGCTAAGCGGAATAACAAGAAACGGTATGAATGCAGGTATGCCATTGACTGTGGCGTACGGCAATCTCGAGTAGCAGCTGCATTTGGCGACATAAATGATCATGAGAACTCTAGCCAGGAAGACGGAAGCTAAATACTTTACTGAATGGAACAGCCACAGGTTTCGTGGTCCGTGATTGCATCGTTGCTTGACTGGCGATGGTCAAACACAAGCCTGTTGACATCTTCGACGCGAACATATTACGTTTCCGAAACACAGAGCAAAGCAGAAAGTATACCAGCGTTACACATCTTTCCTTTCGTCTTTTCGATATCATAATGATGCAGGTTGGCAAAGTCAACTCGTGCCTTTGCCGTCCTTGCTGACGTCTCATCAGTAATATTGCAAGCTGATGAGGGCGCTACTCAAGTACGAGACGCTGCTCACAGTCTCAAGTGAATTGCATACAATGAAGAAAGTGGAAGTGAGAATATCCCAGTCTTGGGGCAGCACTTTGAAGACACAAAGCCCATTACACATAAATCGGCCCGGTCACTCACTTAGTTCAGCATGGCCTGCATCTCCGATACGCTCCAATTGTAAAACCATGAGCAACCGTTAGTTAACAAAGCATGAACCCTAACAACCGAACTGCGTACTTGTATGATCATGTGAATAATGCGGAATGTACACTGCACCGTGTTAACGTGACTTAACACAGGTGTAAGAAAACGGAAATAGTTACGACGATAACCACGATATCAGGACCGTGTGAAGGGCACACATAAGGTGGATATTTTGACCCGGTGTTTCAGTAGCAATTCAGTGTCAGTTATTTCCTTTCTGGCATATTTGTAGTGTGGAGGAGGTGCTCCTTGATAAAATACCACATAGTGAGTGAGCGATGTGGAATCCTGCCCACTGAGACCCACGATCAAGTTCGACAATCCCCAAGGGCAATGACAACTAGCAACAAACGAGTTCGTGGCGCCTCAGTGAAACCAAGGAAATGAAGTATAAGGAACGGGGACGTACTTGGTGAATTTATGAAAACCCATCAGCGTGCCGGTTGGTCAGGGGGTGTTCGTCGTACGCCAAGAGATAGAGAATGACCGGTAACCTAGCACGGGTAACAATTCCGGCCGCTAAAGACCGCACTGTTTAGAGTTTCGTAGCGTACGAAGCCAGTGAATGGTGGAATATTGATCGCCGAATAATAGAAAACAATCGCCGAAGTTCACAACCCATGATCAACACAGAGCAACAAAAAAAGGAAACATTCTTACCGGAAGGTGAATCTGTAACAAGACTTTGTCCAACAGAGGGTGAGACCGCCGTAGGACTGTGTTTCCTGTCAGGAGTTGTTGGTTCAGACGGTGGCTCCGAACGTTTTTGACGTGCGTTTTGCTCGGCAGCCTTCTGAAGGCCAAGCACAAGCATTCGCTGGGCTCGACTTGTAGCACCTGCTAAGAACGAACGAAGAACAACGGATGCAGATAGTAAGACTAAGGATTCCAAAGTGGAACGGAATCGCAGACATATGCATTCATTATCAGCCAGAATTCGATGGACGGCAAGGGATCTTTATAGTGAAGTAGTAAACATCTAAAACAGACTAAATAACTAAGCACGTGAGTTGTGTCAATGTAGACCCAAATTTATGACAAAAAGTGATCAGTGTACGTAACAGACGTTTGTTACTGTTCCATGAAAAAACAGGTTATACTGAAATAGATTATGATAAGACTGTCCAAACACAGACAGTGCGAAGGCAGTAGAAGCCGATAGTTAGACAAACGATTGCCACGACGTTACCGATGGGTAAGCTACTCACCCTGAACTCACAAAGGTATAATCTACCATGTCCGATTATTCATATACCTTCAGAAAAGTAATTTGGGAAAAATATCTATAAGTCGATCAAGTGCAAACGGTGACTGTTGAGACACCCGCTTTCAGGTAGGTCTACGCGATTCTGAGATCAGTAGTAAGCTCTTGCTTGATGGTAGTCGCAACAACATCATTGATCGATCTAAAAAGACATGGAAGACCAGACACACTTCGAATCAGAGGGCTGCAGCGATTGACCGGGGCAGGCATTGGAACCGTTAGCGATGGCGGAGTTGTTGGACATGCACTTTTAAGCAGATGTGCAACAGTAGGTGAAGTTGATGTGTTTTCAATCCGAGTCAGACGAGGAGATTCATCAGGGTTGAGAGCTGAATTGGATTCTAATATTGGCAGTTCACGATTGATCGAATCTAAGAAGAGTAGATTAAAAGCACGAGAAAGAAATACACGTCAATAGAAGACGGTTCATGATATGGTGAAACGCACCATGAACTAGTAAATTTCAAGTGATCCAAGAGCACATACACACGTGTGTTTGATGGTAAATGCAAACAGGGAAATTGCCGTGATATCAACTATCCTGTGCATACAACGTTCAGGTAGGGTAAACGATCGAAGATCACACCGGGGACATTTGACATATCAGTTGGAAAGGTCTTAGCAAACAAACGAGCGTGCTGTGAATTCCAAAAGATATAGAAATTTATTACAGCAGTTTACTTCCTATGTTTGTTGATCTCAAACATTGATGATTTACTTCATGATGAAACAGTCAAGAGCGAACCAAAAAAAATGTATGATGCGTGACAGTGGAAATAAACAAAGACGTGGATAGGTCTGAAATATTGTCATCAGCGAACATTTATCATAGCGATGGTGTTCGACTGGTGTACAATCAAGGCTACATAAATTAGTGAAAAATCACTAGGCCTAAAATCAATAAAGGTGAACTCTAACTGAAACCTGAAAGATGAAGCAACACCTTTAGATTCACTGTTGGATGCAGTTCCCAGAGTAGGCTGCTTATCGGACGCGACAAAATCCAGATGAACAGATGTATCCGGGAAGGAAGGTTGTGGTTGTTCGCACTAGAAACGCAAACGAACAGTCTATATGAGTACCAGAAAATCGGATGACGTTTATATATATATATTGGGCAAGTAACAGTTTAAAACTGAGAAGAGGATAGTACGAAAAAAGTGCAGGTCCAAAGCTAGTGGCGAATCAAGCGAGCTGAGCTAGTCAGAGCCGAAGAAACTGACCCATGTCGAACAATGTGATAGACTGAGTGTTACGTGTTCCAGAGCTCGGAAGAGAGATTTTTGGTCTTCCATCTTAGACAATAATCCCTAATCTCTTTGTGCACTGACCTGAGCACCCATGACGCCACTGCGCGACTGTCAATGGGTCTCCTAAGCAATATTATAATCAAGCGCCTAATGACCCTGGTTCTCAAACGTACTCCACAACTGTGGTCGTTCGTCCCCAGTTCGTCTCATTGGCTTATCATCATCAATACGATTACATCGACCACTTAACAGGTAAATTGGAAAAATAGCGACAAAATTTAAGCCACTTAGCACCAGTATTCGCAGCTAGGGAGATTAAAGCGATCCATAATCCTTGACTCACTAGTGGTCGCTTCCATTGTCCATTGTCGTGCCTATGAGAAACTCGGTGATTTGGATTAATTCAATGTTAGTCAGTCGAAAAGTTTGTCTGAATGTGGAGGCTGCAATCAAATGTGATTAGTGTTCATTTCGGAACAAGTTATCGATTGACCACTGCGTAATTTGACCAGTTAACAAGGGGCCTAAAAAGGGCTGTGCAGCCTAGTAAACGGTGAGTTTGGCACTCTATTCAAAGTTTGAATGAATGAGTTTGATACCGCCCTACAGCAAAAAATCCACCTTCTAACAACTTGGCTACTTAACTGTTGATACCGTCTGATGAATGCGACGGAACGCGTGCATCTGTGATCAACTATTCCAACGCTGTTTACATTCTCAACCCTCAGCGGCCATTTAGCGCAACCGTAAAGTAAAAATGTTTCAAGTGTGCAACCCATAGGATCAAACGAGACATTCACGTGAATCCACAGATGACATATAATAGAATACTGCTGTATTTGAAGAAACGAACGTTCTACACTAGCGATATTCGAGATACAACTTACTAAGTGCACACTCACTATAGTTCAGTTGCCCCGCTCGCTTCACCTGGTTTTTATATGTTCACTCAGTGGTGACCGTTCCCACAAACGAGCGATGATGTCAATAACAGTCGGAGCATATAATTAACGCATGTGCCACATTGACACGGATCAACCCAATGGTTTCGCTTTTGATAGTCAGGCTTTCTTGACTGTTCATTGTTGGTTGTATGTCAAGACTGGTGCAGCCGTTTCCGGGCAACCGTTTTGATGTCAACGACGAGTATGACTTAAGAGATTCACTTGCATTCTTGAGGACGGTATAGTAATAACTAACCCAACCTCGTTTTCGCTTTTGTTACCGGAATGAGCTAGTTGCCATACAGCGTTCAAAGGAAAATGGTTGCACCTAAACATTTTGTAGTTCACACTAACCAGGAAGTCAACTGAAGTCTATATCTGCAATGTTCAGGAACGGTATACGAATGTCGAACAGCTGGCCTAGATTCATTGAAGCCATTAAAACAGTGTTTCACTACAAAATGCAGTGAGGCATAATGCAAACAAACTCCGAGCGGATTGAAATAAATGCATGTGAACGAATCAAAAGATATCCCACACATCGCATTATAAGACCGTCACTTACTGTTTGGTTGACTTCTACTTGCATTGGCGATATAAGAACCCTAAAAGAATACAAGAAAGCAATACATGATATAAAATATAGAACGTGATTACAAAAAGACTATTAATTCATAATTATACATCGCGCATCTTAGGAGTCGCGCATGGAAGGCGCGATCGTAAGAGGTGGGCAAGCAAGAAGTAAGATAGTAAAGATTGGAGCACAGCCAAACAGCTGCTCACAATGTGATCGAAGTGTACAAGTGACGAGTCAACAGTATTCTACAACGATTTAGCTGCAAATTTATTGGTCGTAAGGTAACGAAATTCGCAATTCATCCCCATGACTGACGAGTAACCGGTCAACTGACAACTGTCGCATCGACTGGCACTACTTTCTGGTGTCCGGACCGTCTGCAAACTTACTGCCCGGGGCAAACGTGCATGTGAATAGTAAGCTGTTTGTGGAAAACTTTAATCGCAAGAACTGCAGTTATTGCGCTAACATCAAGCGGTCGTATGTGTATGTAAACGTGTTGTACGCATTATGCGACCGAAGCGGTCGAATGCGATTTTTAGCACACACACACAGTACACATAACACGTATAAATTAGTCCACGAAAACAGTTGCTTCATTTTCAACCTTCAAAATGACCCAATGAGTGAAAATTGCCCTTGAGAGAAGCATCAAACCCTCCGTTACCAACAAAACTATAAAGCCTGATATGCAAGTAAAAAACACAGCCGGTTAGTAACTCGAACGTTTTCATCTAAAACGTGCGAAAATAGCTCGAACGGGTAGTCATCCGTAAATCTGGAATTAGAGGTGAAACAGAATGCTAGCAAATGTCCACGATTCCGGCTTTGAGTATATGTCCCAAGAATTATAGCTTATTTAAAGGCATTTCATAATGACAATAACATGATAAATGGACGATAAGAATCTGCAACAAAACATATGCGAAGAAAAAACCTAAGGAACAGTTCACAAAATGGTAATCATAAACATCATCGTAGAGAACAACACATCAGTGGTTCTCACTGATGCGTAACTTCCACAAAACATTCAAAAAATCAAACACTGTTCGGAAAGAGCGAAGGAAAAAGAAGGGGAAGGGACCTAACCACTGAAAATAGCTTCATCCATATTCAAGCATTCAGCATCAAGGTGCCCACATCTGACAAAAAAACAAACCAAACTGTAAACGAAAGTAAGGCGTCATCAGCAAGACAGTTTTATGACGGCTTTCCATGCCCCGCATCAATTCACAAACAGACCGGCCAAACAACGACAACACTCACACACCACTGCGTTCGATTAGCCACCGTCTCACCCAAACTCTCCAGTCGCCGACTGTGGGAGTCGCGATAGCCCCAACGTGGGAGTTGAACCCGATCCAAAAGGGACAACCCGTTGGTGAACGATCTCATTTCTGTACGCGGGGTCATCATCTGTCCACCTCGTACCTTGCACCAGTCGGCCGCAGCGTCGACAAAGAGTATTCGGTGTGGCCGACGACCAGCTGGTATCCTTAGCACATGGCCCAGCCATCTAAGTCTGTGTGAATATAAGGAGTGAACAAAACAACTCGCTTGACAA
Organism: Paragonimus westermani; assembly: GCA_008508345.1. Taxonomy (NCBI): domain Eukaryota; kingdom Metazoa; phylum Platyhelminthes; class Trematoda; order Plagiorchiida; family Troglotrematidae; genus Paragonimus; species Paragonimus westermani. The sequence continues at coordinate 12,231 of QNGE01002651.1, forward strand.
TCCGTGTCAAACATCCACTTCCTAACCACGTCGTTGCTCACTCGCTGATGCCATCCAATGTAAGCGATCGAATGCAGGACATCGGTGGTCAGATGCCTGAAGACGGTTCATGTCTTCTATGTGAGTGGCCAAGTCTCTCTGTCACAAAGTGTTATAACGCGGAACGACCGACTGGATGCAATTGAACTGGAACGATTCCTACGACGCACTGATATGGTACGCGCTGTTTTACCCCGAAGAGCCGATTCCCCCAAAGCCGACTACGAAGGAAAAACACTGGTTTCCCGAAAAGAGTGTTCATTGTCTCAGCCGGGAGTTCCGAGTGCCGAAAAGCCGAAGTACAAAATGCAGCTCTTGCGTTTTTATATCTCGTCAAACCATCGGGTGAAAAAAACAAGCTAACTAGCGTCCAGCATATGAGTCGGCGTCAGAGGTAAAAAAAGATGGTACATCAAAGGAATTCGGCTTTACAAAAAAACGGTGAATGCTCATTCCAGTTAGTGGAAAGTTTTTTGGGGGTATGTGATATTCCCAACACAAAGTAATACATCCCTCATTGTTGTCTTATACACACGACCCTTAAGCTTCCGAGAGATAACGTGGGAGTTGAACCCGATCCAAAAGGGACAACCCGTTGATGAACGATCTCATTTCTGTACGCGGGGTCATCATCTGTCCACCTCGTACCTTGCACCAGTCGGCCGCAGCGTCGACAAAGAGTATTCGGTGTGGCCGACGACCAGCTGGTATCCTTAGCACATGGCCCAGCCATCTAAGTCTGTGTGAATATAAATAATGAACAAAACAACTCGCTTGACAATCCGTGTCAAACATCCACTTCCTAACCTCGTCGTTGCTCACTCGCTGATGCCATCCGATGCAAGCGATCGAACGCAGGAGATCGGTGGTCAGATACCTGAGGACGTTTCACGTCCTGTACGGTGAGTGGCCAAGTCTCTCCGTTACAAAGTAATACATCCCTCATTGTTGTCTTATACACACGACCCTTAAGCTTCCGAGAGATAACTGTCTGTCGCCACGAGTGCGCCAGATTACCGACTACTACCCTAGCCCTAGAGATTTGCGCTTCTATTTCATTCCTCACATCGGCGCTGCCGCCGCCGCCACTGTCGCTGATGCAGCTTGTCAGGTATACAAACCGGTCAACAACCTTCATGACTCCATTATGCAACACTAAATTTTCGTAATCACAGTAATTTTGCAGAAGCACTGTACTTTGAGTTTGCAAAGCGCATCCCGGAGTACTTAATGGAACGCGAAATAGCGTCGAGCTTTGTTTGTGCTGCTTGAAAGTTGCCAAACGGCAGCATCTTGTCAGCATAAGCAAGTCCAGTCAGTCTTCTACCCACTAGAAGGTCCCTGGCGTCATCTTGTGAATGGGGGAGAATATCCTGCATTATTTCGTCTATGAACAAAAGTAGTGGACGTGGACAGCCTTGACATACGTTTTTTCTGGCACTGAAACTGTCAGACACCTCACCGCGAACTCTAACCTAGACAGAAGTATGAGAATTAAGCGCCGACAGATTGTTCAGATACTTGGTCTGTACACCAGTACATTTAAGCAACTGTGGAGCGCACCTTTGTAATCGAGAAATACGAAAATTATTCACCGGCAATGCGTATTAAATGAAATCTGGGAAACGATGAAAATTTTGATCAATATATCCTTGTATAGGACAAAACCCTACTTGTTCTTCCTAATGTTTGATCCCGGGGCTGCAGTTAGTTGACAAAGTATAGTGAATGTCAGAACCCTAGAAGTGACCGTTCAAACTAATTTCCCCATGGTTTTCGCAAGAGCCCCTGATACCTTAAATACAGACCCCAGTAGGGAGGTGTGGTCTTTGTCATCCAAACAAGTTGAAACATCTGAGTAAAACCCTCTACCGACAACTCCCCATCTTTTTTTGAGAAGTCGGCATGAGATCATCTAGGCCAACAGCTCTATTACGTTTGAGAACCGAAACGTAATTGCAGACCTCAGTCTTAGTGGATGGTTCCAAATCTACCGACGAGGGTGCCACACTACATGTTTGTAGCGGCAACATAATAAAAACAGAAGGCCAGCTAAACTGACCCCCAAAATGTTCCGCCCACTGCTCTTACCTCCTGGACTCACTGTGTATGAGTGTGTCATCTGCTTTGCTAACAGCTTGAGGAGTGTCAGTGTTCTCTGAAGCTCAAGCAGTTTCCACTTCCTCAGCTTCTTCAGTTAGCCAGGGCTCGCGAACGGTGATTAGGATACGCTTCGGTTTTCTGCGGATGTCCTTTCTGAACCTTTTAAGTGAACTGCCAGGGGAAGTGTTTTGTCTGAAATCTAGCAATCCTGAAGATTCTTCCGAAGTCCTACGTATGTTCAATGTCCGAACCAACGTGGGATAGTACCAGTTTCATGAATGGTGTGAGATTGGGGTCCATCGTCTACTGGCATCTCCAGGTTGAGAACAGCTAAGGTTCCTGGATTAGATCGGTACTAATGCTCTATTGATCGCATAGCCAGTTTCTGAACAGTCAGCCTTTGTTGTCGGTGGGTGGTTGCTTAACAAAAGTAAGAGCAAAACAACAACATACCATCGCATGATCTGAATTGAAGCATGTGATCCAATAAGAACGACAGTCTTGTGTGTATTGTGGAGTCCCACCACCTGTCACTTACAGGTATGTGGTATGAGACCATATCCTATGGGGGAGAATGGGACGCCAAGTATTAAAATGGCAAACAAGTGCCGGCTAAAAATAAACAATGCTGGGTGCACACCTGCAATGGTCGCCCGCTAATGTCCGAGCGATATAACGCTACACCAAACCTGCCACGAAGGTGGCTGACCTAGGTGTTAATATCTCCAACCGGAGTGTCTACATTAGAACCTTGTGTCGATCGAAGAGGAGCGGTCAGCTTCGATTAAAAGACTTTCTAATCTCCCACATCGGTGCACTCAGTTAGTACATCAGTGAACAACATGAAAAGGTTTCTGAAGATTTGGCGACCACAGTATGGCCTAAAAAACCCACCGAAGGTACGACACAGTCTGCCGCTACAGGGAATGAAATCCACAAACGTGGATGCGATATTTACGCTGGGGACCGTACTCACTTCAGCGTCCGTGGAGTGACTTAACCTGAATAATCAGCATCTGGCCGACAGTCTGATTGATGTCGGTCCCATACGTTAACTGCTGTTCTGGATTCCAGTCTCTGAAGTACAGCATACGTCGACATTCAGTGAGTCTAGCGTTCGTGCGAGAGCAGCCTATCGACCTTTGTGTTTTAAAGTGTGATCGTTGAAAGCTTCTACATTAGCTCATACTCTAGGTCTAATCGAGGGAAAAAGGAGGCCTGAGGCTGGAATTTGCGAGATTAGACCTATCAGGGTAGTATTACCCGTCAAGGTCGGGTTTTGTTGTGACACTTTGGAAACTTACTTAAGTACACTCTGAAACTTAGTTTTGTTTATACCAGATGTATATCAGAAGTAACAAAGCCTGAAGCTATGTAAACTACTCGCATTCTTCAACTACGCAGACTGCCTCACCGTGTTCCCTATTAAATTTTTTCTGACGAGAAGCCCTGCATCAAATGGGTAGTTCCAGTTTACTTCAGGGCGCATGCACCCATGCGGCGGGTCATCTACGATACGTTTCCCGTGGTTTCCCATGGCTAATTTCTAAGTAATTTGAGCGGGCAGCGCATGGAGACACAAATAGGTGTGGTCGAAACGTTAAAAGACGAATGACCGCTTGCTTCTTTCGCCATGTCAAAGCCGGATAAACGAATGAGCCAACTCAATGCCACTGGGCGCGTCCCCAGGCTGCCTAATGGGGAACCAATTTTCACATTGGGACTAACTGCGAAATGAGCGAAGTTCTCCTGATAATTAAGCAGTCGCGCCAGGGTGTAGTACGTTCACGGTTGCCAGCCGAGTCTCATAAAAATTGCCACGTAGACTCTCTGACGGTACTACAACATGGCGTAGGTTGTCTCGCCGCAAAAAGTGTCATGCCCAAACAGGGCACGTGGGTATTCAGACAGCATGCTGTCCGTCTGGCGGGCTACCGTATGGCTTACGGACATCTCCAGTCTCTGCTAACCCCGGATGACCCCCGAGGAAGGCGTACGAATCACCTCGATGATCACTGTCCTTAACGGGTACGCGAAGTGTGCAGGGCACCTTCAAGGGCTGGACTCCATTCAAAGAGCGTATGAGCCGATTTAGTCACCGATCCCTAACAACATAAAGTCTGTGCTGCAATAACCGTGGCAACCTTGGACTCTCTGGCTAGGCAGATTTACAATATTAGGTGCGCCTTCGTGAGCGAATCCTCGAACGGCTGCGCTGCTTTTGTCGCAACCTCATGCAAAGTGCATTGGGCATCCTGGATGAATGGACTCCACCGAACGACACATGAATCGAACCGCGTGATTCACCCCAGCGCTTTGCGGGTTAGGTTGCTTTTGAACCAAAGGTTCCAGGTAGGGCCACTCAAGCTAACCCTGTTCTTCGGTCTGAGCAGCTGAGACGTATCCTCGAAAGACTGTGAACTTGACTTTGTTTTGGTTATGAATTTCGTCCGGCTTTGCTCCCCTGGTACATTTTACTGCACTAACCCATTTTGTCCTCTTTTCCATCTCTTCCCGAATAATTCTTTATTCCCCAATCCTATCTTCGCGCACACATCAGAGACTTACCTTGCTTCTCGTTCGCGGCGGAAGTCATCGCCGAAATGGTAGTTAGTCAAACACTCAGGTTCCTTTGCATGAAGAACACAAGCCTCTATTGGTCCCTCCACCCCCTTCCCGCGAACACCAGTTAGGCATGCCACCGTTAATGTTCAACAACAATCTCTTGTACGTATTTTGGAGATTCCGGCCATCGACATCTGTTGTCTTGCTGACACACGGATTCACTATGCTAGCCCAGCACCACATCTTCAATATACATTAGCCGCCTAATTATACCGGTACAATGTGCGCTTGTCTAGAGACCCCGCGGCCCACGACACCGACCAAGTTGATGTCAGAATTGCTCTAAGCGTATACGCAGAGGAGGCGCTGCTTGATTATACTCCCGTCAACAGCAGCCTTCAGTGAGACTCGAACGTAGGGTTAAACAATCGAGAGGTGCTCATCACAAGCGCTACATGTTTGTTGTTATGGCATATGCCTCACAGACTGCAGTACAGGCACAGTCAAACCATGATTTTGATCACCAGCTCACTAACGGCTTGCACGGCACACGGGCATTGTACTACTGGCTAGAGACTTGAACGTCAAAGTAGGCAGGCTAGCTAAGTGTTAAGCTGGCCCACATCCTCCCGGTACTGGTTGAACAGACAACGGTGAACGTTTGCTGCAGCTCTGTGCTGATGACAGCCTGTTTCTGATAAGTGCTAGTTTTTGACGCTCTAGGTGTCACTGCACCACCTGGTGACCTCCATCGTCGAGTCAATCGTGGACAACGATTGACCACATTTCCGTCAGTCATCGGTGGCTTGGCTGTTTTCAAGATTGCAAGTCAATCTGCAGCACCTGTGTGGAATTCTGTGGTGCACCGTTATGTCCCAAGTTTACTTTGCGTTTTATTGGGATGTCAGTATCTTGTTAGTCACAAATAGACGTTTGTAAACTACAAGGGCTGTATACGCTTCTCGCTTACGAATTTGTTTGTCTGTGGTCTGAGTCCCCACTCACCAGACAATATTGAGGTGCGTTGGTTAAATAAAGGGCATGCGAAACACGGGTGCAGTGCTGCTCCGTTCAGCTGCTAACCACTGGGTCTGTGTACGGCCACTGGAACTTCTTGACCATCGCCGGCATATTGCATCTGGCAGTGAGTATAGCTCGGCCCGCAGGGATACTCACCGTGAGTTTCGGAAGCAACTGTGGGAGGACTGTCAAACCTGGTGGGCACAGCGCGCTACCGAGAGAGGACAAGCCGTTTCTGCCATTATGTCCAGCCTTGGTTAAAGAGCTGACGGCTCGGTCCCAGCAACTGATGATCAGTGAAGTTGTTCCAAACGACTGGGGTTTGGCTAACATCGTCCCGATTATCAAGAGGGCTCACGCACTTCTTGTGCAGAACACCGATGGATTATTAGGATCCCTGTTGTGTCAGATCTGCTGACAGCCAATGTACATGTGTCGGGTGGACTATGGGAAACGCGTGAAGAACATATCTGTGAGCAGTGATCTGGGTTTCGCCCTGGCCGTGGCTGCATTGATCACGTCTTCATACTCCGCCATTCCTATAGAAGGCCAACAGTTGTCCTCTTGTTGGACATCATAGGGTCTTTCGATTCGGTTGACAGAGCTGCACTGTGGGATTATCTGTCGAGGAAGGGTGTGTGCCTGGGATTTATGTGAACATCGTGAAATCAATGTACTGTCAGACCTCGTGCAGGATTGGGTTTTATGGCGGTGTTTTGTCCAATTCGAGCATCTCAATTGAGGTGCGATCTAGTTTTCCAGCGTCCTCTTTCCTACCCAGCTCTGCAGTAGACATGACCCTGGCGCATGCCGTGACATACCGTGAATATGATGTTGTGGATTTGCTCCCAGACACTTGGTTTTGAGAGAAAGAGAGAGAGAGAGTATGCAGCGGGTATTGCCGTAATGTGTGATGGCTCCGGGATAGCGCAGGATATCACAAACAGGTTAGAGGCTATGGTTTGTTAGTTTGATGTGTGCTTTGTACGTACTAGGTGCAAGGTGCAGTTTTAAGGTTGTTGGAGCTCTGAACCCCCCTACCCCTCATCTGATGTGGCGTTAGAAGTAGTGGCGATGTTCGTACGACTTGAGAGCCTTATGAGTGTTGGTGGAATGTGTGATAAGTCCACAGATCGCATAGCAGTGGTTCGGTTGACGTTTACCGAATCACGCCATCTGTGTCGTTGACATGGTCTCAGTGTTTGTGTGAAAAGTCGAGTATAGATTGCTACCGTAAGTGGTGTCCGACTGTCTGCTCCGAATGCTGGTTCATTTGCGCGGAGGATGTTCATAGTGTGTCGGTTTTCGACCATCGGATTTTGGGAAACATTGATCGCCTTTAGTGGGAACCCGATGTGAACAGTGTCGATATCTGCTGACTGATAATCCGTGTTGATCATTGAGCATTTTGATGTCGTCTTGCAGGCTTCTTTGGCTTGACCACATTTTACGAGTGCCAACTCACCGCTTGTCACATCGTGCGTTGTTTGGGATTGGTGGGTTGGACTGGAAGTGGTAGATTTGGGTTCGGGGTATGAAAGGATTCATTGTGAAGCTTGCTTTTATGTGGCGCTCGCGGTTTCCTGGCTTTTGTCCGACGGGTACTGGACTTTTGATTGTTGACGTTCCGTGATGTGGCAATGAATGTCGCCATTTTTGTGAGTTTCTATGTGCGCCGTTGTATTTTCTCCTGGTCGCGGTACACATTGTTTTTTCTCACATTTTGTGGACGTTTGTCACTCCTTGTGGTTTTACAGTGTTACCAGTAAAACGTATAAATGTGTATGGNTGCAATAGCCTGTAACTGAGCTCATATCTGGTGATGTGGCGTTGGAAGTAGTGGCGATGGTCGTACGACTTGAGAGCTGTATGAGTGTTGGTGGAATGTGTGATAAGTCCACAGATCGCATAGCAGTGGTTCGGTTGACGTTTACCGAATCACGCCATCTGTGTCGTTGACATGGTCTCAGTGTTTGTGTGAAAAGTCGAGTATAGATTGCTACCGTAAGTGGTGTCCGACTGTCTGCTCCGAATGCTGGTTCATTTGCGCGGAGGATGTTCATAGTGTGTCGGTTTTCGACCATCGGATTTTGGGAAACATTGATCGCCTTTAGTGGGAACCCGATGTGAACAGTGTCGATATCTGCTGACTGATAATCCGTGTTGATCATTGAGCATTTTGATGTCGTCTTGCAGGCTTCTTTGGCTTGACCACATTTTACGAGTGCCAACTCACCGCTTGTCACATCGTGCGTTGTTTGGGATTGGTGGGTTGGACTGGAAGTGGTAGATCGGTGTCAGTGCATGATTTGGGTTCGGGGTATGAAAGGATTCACTGTGAAGCTTGCTTTTGTGTGGCGCTCGCGGTTTCCTGGCTTTTGTCTGACGGGTACTGGACTTTTGATTGTTGACGTTCCGTGATGTGGCAATGAATGTCGCCATTTTTGTGTCTCTATGTGGCTCGTTAGGTATTCTTCTTTATCCGTCTGATCTTTTCTCTCCTTCCTCCCTTCCGCTTTTTTCGCTCCTTCTTACGCATCACCTTCTTTTTGCTCTTCTGTCCACTGCCCCGTCAGATGCGCTCTATAGTGATCGCTACCCTTGCTAAGTTCGTTGATATCACAGATAGCGCCACTTTTTATTGCGCTGAGTTGTGCTTTTCAGCTCTTTCACTCTGTGATCATTAGTTTTTTGTTTTCTGGTTATGGACGTTGTTGGGTGCATGACCAGATAGTACCTGTTGACACATGCACTTGGGTTGGTAATGGTCAGTTGGATACTTGTGCTTGCTCTGCCGATTCGTTACAAAGACCTACTCTCACCCACATTTGATTCTCGCTGCCTCGTTCTGCCGTGTTAGTTGATCTACCGTGTGTCTCCACTAATCGGGGTTATCCATTCCCGATTCGCAGTAGGATGATGAAAGTTGCCCGACAGAATGAGTTTAACTTTGTCTGCGCTGTCCAAAATTTTTCCTAGATGTGCGTGTGAATTACAGTGAATCGCGGTTCTGTGACCAGATTGTGCTTGCTGCACCGCCTGTTGAATTCAACGCGCTGTTTAAACTTAATCATGGGATAGGCGCAAGCCTATTTCCGATCACATTGGCTAACTGACAACTGAAGCCCACACCAGCGTTGTGTGGCACTCACGGCATGTGTCCATTGCTTGGCAGACTAAAAGCAAGCGTTGGATATGGTCTTCATGATCTGTCACACCAGTCCACGAAGACCCCCATAAAACTGTTCTGAATCCAATGTCGCTCAATTTACGGCTTTTTCTTGTGTAACGACACAGTTCGATAATAAGACCACGAAACTGAAAATCACTGCACGCGAATTAGGGTTTCTGCAACGCATATCTGCAATCGCACGGTACACACCAACAGGTAATGTGTACCTTGGTTGTGAAGATTTCTGGTGCTATCTACGGCAAACCAACACACGCAACTCACCACGGAGTGTTAGGTGCTGACGCAATCAATTTCGTTACCGTGGCACTTAATCCTGATTGCACCTATGCGATCTTCGTTCATTCCATTGCTTTGTTGGTCCGCCCCTATCCTATATAATCGAATGTTTCATTTAATCAACTGATGAAAACAAACGAAATGCTCTCATATCGCAATGTATGTCGTCTTGCTGTTTCGATATCCCAGCATTATTTATCATCAGATGTACCGCATTTCTGTTTGCTGCGATGATGCGGCTTTTTCTGGGATGCTTGAGTGTATATAGTTCTGGATCTGAAGTTAGCTAGTTTCGAATACTGAAAAATACAAATGTTTTTTTTGGGGTTAATTCCTGACTTGTTCAGCTGGTTGGCGTTTTTTCATCACTTTATTTGACGGTGTTGCACAAAACTTCTCCCCCTTCTGTTGTAGCCTTGTTCACTCTGCTTAACTGGTTGCGTCTCCAACTAGTGAAACTGTTTGAAATTGTTGCACAGAAGTTCATGACCTATCACTTCACTGTGTTTGCACGTGGGTTGTTGCATGCGACTGTGGCTATGTGAACATTTGAAATTGTCTCTTGGACCACTCGTTCATTAATTTTCATCGGACAACCTTCTCTCAGGATTCTCAGAGAGGTTTCTAAATCAGCCTTAGCTATACCCCATCTTCCTGTTAGTGCTGAGTCGTTCGTTTGTCTTAGCTGACGGTTTACGGGCCCTGTGATATGTCACTTTGATTAGAGTAGTCTGTTTGTACTGATCCTTCACAAAGAAATTGTGTAATTGTTCGATCAACGTGCTGCCTCATGAAGCCTCATTTTGTACTCATAATCAGATCAAAAATCAACCGACCGTCATTGATTCATTCTTAATCTACTGAGTATTATGATTCGATTTGCGCGTGCAGAATCGTTACTATTAATAGTTTATTACTCTTTCGTTCTGTGTAGTACGAATTTGCACTCTTCGAATCAGCCACCACTGACTGGCCACTATCCATGCTTTCTATGTTGATTTCAGTTCCTCCCTTACAACCAGACAATCTCACCCGTTCAGCGCCATCTAACTTGTGCGCTAGCCGTCGTGGCCGTGGCCGACGATCCATGTTAGCTACTCATTCTCCATTGAACTCTGCATCGGGCATACTTGCCGCCCACTTGGGGATTCAACCAGGCGTCAATGTGGTTGAGTCTCTTCGAGATCGTTGGTCTCCAGTGAGTGGTTCGCCTGGCCCACTGCCAGGTCGACCGTTGATCAAACGTCGTTTATTCATGGGCCAAGCGGACGAGTTTGGCGATGTAGACAGGTCCTGTAAACCACCGGTATTGAGAATCGGCCGTCTGGCGACAGCACGAAAGCGAACGGTGTCCGACTCGGATCCATCTAGTGGTGGACCTCGATTGATCGTAGAAGATGACGGCATGTTGCACCCTCCTTTGCCAATCGATTGCGAGGACTCGGCTCAGGTAAACGAATCAACACTAAGCGTTGAGCTTTTTATACTCCGCATAGGCGTTGTTTTAAGGATTATCTCGACCGGGTTTATCTGTATTTGTTAGAGAAACTGGGTATAGGGGTTGTTAATCCAATGGTTACTAAAAACAGTTGAATTACTTAAGAAGGTGAGTTACACACAAAATCCAACTGCGGCGTCCGCAATTCATTTTTTTTCAAGTCAAGCGATAAATTTTCAGTTCATCCCACACGTCTTCACCACTTGAAGACCAGCTAACTCATCAGCTTGTACCACAAGATCACAGTGATATTCGTGTTTACTGTATTAACCAGCTACAGTAGTAGGTTCCAGTTGATTCGGTTTTCTAACAAATCTAGTTAAAAGAAAACTGGACACTTGTAGAGGTCGAGCCAAACGATGGATCACGGAAGAAGTGTAAGGTCGAATGCGTGCAGGTAAGTTCTTGTGCTTTGATCTAGTTGACGATGTAAGACTACGTATGGAGACTTCTGAAAAAGATGCGTGGATCACGTCAAATGAAATTTCTGCTGCAAATTTCCCGCAATTTGTGAGTTTATTAGGCGCAACAAGCTCATTTAATTAATTCGGGAAGTTTCACTGCAGTATGATGGGAACTCTTCATGCTGGACAGTAGGTACCAAACGCTTTCGATGGTAAATGTGATAAAACAACGGATAGACACTACGTCCATTAAATGTGAAACAATTGGTTCCCTCGATCAGTTTGAACAAAGCAGATAGAACATGAAAACTGGTAGATGCAAGCATTTTGTATTGACTCATCAGTTGCAATTAATCGACTCAAACCAGCTCTATGTGTTCAGAAACAACTGTTCGTGAACCTGACCCTTACCTGGACTTGATGTCTTATCCTCACTCGCTTATTGATTTTCCACCCCTCAAATCGATTGTTTTAAAAAAGCCCACCCGTGTTATTGTAAGTTTGGTACTGATGAGTCAATACGAAATGCTTGCATCTACCAGTTTTCATGTTCTATCTGCTTTGTTCAAACTACGTCCATTAAGTTAAATTGTTTGTAATAATAAATTACTTTTAGTACAGGTGATCATAAGATATGATGAATTCCTGACTTTGGTGACCATGTCATTCTTTTGCTCAAACTAATCCGTAGACACTGTAGTCAGATTGGACTGGGGCGGTTTCCCCACTGGAAGGGTTTCAACCAATCGGTGTTCGCGCACAAGCGGCTGCAAATGAATCTGTAGTCGATAAGCGCCAACCAATCAATAAGGGTAATCGAGTGCTATTTAAGTGTGTTTCAGATTCAAACGAATAAGATGCTCAATGCAAAGTGGTGGAACGTAGCAACGAACCGGTTGCTCAAAAGAGCAAGAACGTGTGTTGCTCGACAGCAATCGTAGATATTGTTGTTCCTGCATAAAAAGGTGTCTTTTTCCAATAAACTGAAGTGGTTTAGTGTCACCCGGACTGTTGTTGTTCCGGTTTTCTCCATTCGGTAGCACAGTGTGTGACAAACACTCATGAGTCATGGCAACATTTACTGCTTGTGTGGAACGGTGGGCAGTCACCAGAGTGTTCCTCAAATTGATTACCCTCCATAAACATAACCATGGCGATAATTTAGATACAGGCATCGGGTCTGTGACCATTTTGGCAAATCGGATAAACTATTTATTATAACGGGCGGGCAAAAACAGAATTAGAAGTTTTCTTCATGAATATTACTTTATCTGTATATTCATCTAAGAGAACACCGGAGCTAATTGCGCCTGTCAGTGTATGTCCACCAAGTAACATTACTTAACTCCGGTTGACAAAATGGTGGTTGATGACTGAATGTCAGAATGGTTGAGAATCTGAACTAGGATCTCACTGTCCATGAAATCAAACGCAGATCCGAATAGCATTTACTTTCTCACCAAACAGTGAAGAAACTAGGTGAGTAAGAACGCTGACAAATTGACTTGAGTTCTTCGTCGTTACTTCATCCTCTGTTTGCACTGGAGTACAGTTTTTCCATAAGTGTTATTGTTGCGGACGTCATTAAAAACGGATAAAATTGATCTCTTATTGTAAGATGTAGTGGTGCGTGTTGACCTCCCGTAATCTGGAGCTTTTTCATCGTGTGACACGCTGGATGAACTGGTCATTTGGAGGTTGGCCTGAAGGCATCCACGTGGTCAGTGTCGATCCATCAGCTCATTTGCTTTACTAGCGGGTGAACTGTCTGTGTAGATAGATGCGTTGGCCTAATAAAGGATTTGATGAGAGCTTTGAAGGAATTGTTTGCTGTCACGCGAATGACAGTCATCTTCATGACTTTTTAGGTTTCGTGGTAGCCTTTGTTATTCAACAGTGTGTAGATGTTCCCCGAATTTACCCAGTTTACTTCATCTGATAAACCTTGAATGGACGTTTACCAGTAGCTAGTCGTTTCACTTCTAAAGCCGTTTTTCCGAGTGAATTATTTTTGGGCATTTTAACGAAAGTCTGTCCGCACAAATGAGGTTTGCTCCTTAATGGTAGCAAACATCTGACCAGAAGTTGCCGTAGCTATTTAGTTGATGGTAGTTGACTGACGAAATAACAAGCAGTACGAGCTGTCTTAGCTACGCACCCATCGTGACTTGAAAAATTCTGATATACACGTATGTTAATGCAGCAGCTGATTGAGCAAATACAGCTAACATAAACGGAGTAGTTTCGGCGTCCATTGCACTGGTTTTGTATGCTTTTCTCCGAGCAAACAGCCCGTCCTTTTTATCCGTGACTCACGTTGGCTAACACGCACAATGACGCTCTTCAGTGGAAAGCAATTTGTTTATGTGGCAAGTTTTCTCTCTTTTTTTGTAACGAAGGGCCCGCTTTTTGGTGAGTCAGTACGTGCATCACGTCTCATTCGGTATATCATTTACCAGCATCATTTTGTCTTTGTGATTATTGTTGATTAAGTGATCCGCGATGTTTTACCAACTAGTGTCGCAGATAGTTTGGAGACTAATTCGAACAACCAATCAGTCACATACCTTTATGCAGTGCACACTACCAGCTGGACAACGAATCCACTACGCGAGCTGGGAAACCCGCAGTTGGGCTCAATTCCTCCATCCTACCATAGGTTGTTTATTTAACTGTTGATTTTGATAAAATATTTCCCTATAATTTAACAACAGCTCACTTGACGATCAATATCCCTGTTACTGCTATCTGGTTCCAGTTTACCTTTATTCCTCCTGTTCCGGATAATCCACGAAAACGACGCCGCACTTTGACTGCACATCAGAAAGAACATTTTAAGGAGCAAAAGTAAGTCATCTCGGATTCAGGTTTATCTGACTTGCAAGCCTTTTGTTTCAGCGTTATGATTCATCTGTTTCCTTTGTTGGTTGCGACCATTCTCATCGGTCTAGGCGGATATTCTCCGCCTCATTATCTCAGTTTGTTTGATCTCCACAACCATGCTAATTCACATGGAATTACGGCGATCAGAACAAAATTCCAATCACTAGCCTTCCTTGAGGAATATCCGCATTCGGTGGTATGTATTTCTCCCCCCCCCCCAAAAGCGATCCTCTTTTCCAAGGACCACTTCCATATGCCGGTCATTCTGTAAAACCGATGCACACTGGAAGACCAATTCCGTGGCCCCTGCAACGACCGCCACTGTAACCTTTTCTGTACAACGTTCCCGTTGGCACTTTCGAGAAACCTGTGGTTCACGATCTGAATTTGGGTCATTCTTGGCCGTGGATAGTGGTCGCCGTAAGAGGGTTACATAGTGGCAGACCATCGGGTACTTCAGCGAGCCTTTTCTTAGTTACTGTTCAACATTACTTGATATGATCAGCCTTGCGGCTTCAGACTCTAAATAAGATTCGATGTGCAGCCTAGTGCGAATGACGAGGTGCTATCATCTTGCCTCATGTGTCCCACGCACTGAAAGAACTAGACAACGATGACTATGTTCTGGTCGGTTGTCAACCGTACACCAGGGGCTGTAGCCGCATCAGTATCACATTAATGCACATCACAGATTTTGATGAATGACAGTACCGTCTGCTCTGATTGAACCCCAGCAATTTAACCTTGTATACGGTTAGATTATGTTAAACCAAACTAGCAGAACGTACTTACTACTGAATGACAATGCAGAGTGTCGGTTTAGTCAAGCCGAATGGGTGGTGGTTTGACAAAGCGCATAGTCGACAGTCTCACGATCAGTAGGACGCAGGTTTTGAGTGCCACCAATCTGTAGGTGAAAATGATATGCCTAAGGAATGCAAGCATTCAGAACAAGAAGGTACTTTTACGTCCAAGTTATTATGTTCAGTTACTTGCATGATCCAGTGTGTCAGCTAGTTTGTTTTTTTCACAATACCAACCAAGAGGATAATGCTCATTGTACGGAAAATCATGAGGATCAAAGAATTGAGATCAACGAAGAATGGGAATCTTTAACACATGAAGGCATGTTAACTGAAGAAGCATTCCAGTGGCGAGCTAGCTGAGACTATTTACACTGAACGAACTCGTCTGATATTCACAACCAGATATCCGCTTCCCATCTTCCCTTTTGCCTAACTGCTAGTGCCATCAGATTCCTTCGATCGGATACTAAAGTGGTTTGCCAAAATTGCATCTCAACTACAAACATATGCACCGTGCTATCAACTGCGTGGAGTACAGGCATAACTTACAGTTCTTGGTTTCAAACCAAGAGGTTGGTCACTGCAGGTACAACAAAATTATCCGCAGATACCTCATTAGCCAGTCCTCATGTTACAAGCCGAAGTTTCAACCGTTTGTCCATTAGACGTTTGAACCCCGTGTTTGGTCGTTCTACTTACTGCTTTATGCTTCGCCGAAGTAATTTTTGATCCTGCACTTCGATCTCTGTTTCGTCGCCGTTTTTGAATGTGTTTGGTAGGAATTTCTGCTATTGAAGTTTGGGTTGAAGAGCAAGCAAGCAAGCACCGTTTCCATTGTGGGTTAGATTGTATTAGATTGCATTGTCTTGGGTTTCCAGTGCTATTACTGGCTAGCTTTCAGAACGGAGCGATTTCCTCTCGGTGTCCTGAAATAATTTGTTTTCGTTTCGTCTTGAATGGTTTTCAGGCTGATTGAACACATCAGTCATCAATTTCGTGCGTGTGTTGCACGTGCCATCGAGGTTCGCATGATATACGCACTTCATTTCTTTCATAGTTACAAAGTTACTGTATGTACCGTTTGCGACTTCTGGCAATTCTTCTGCCTACTTTGTTCTCAGCATTCTCCGCATCTCTATGACACTCGCCTCTGTTTTTTTTAAAAAAAATATCCGTTTGTCCAACCTAAGTAATCTACTTTGTCGTGCCTGCTTCTTAATGCTCACTTACGCTGTACTTTTAAGGTGGTTCGCCATCAGTTTTTCGTTCTAACATGAGAACTTAGCGGGGTTGATTCAATGCAACAACTCTCCGGAACCTCTGTTTCTAACCTGAACATCCTAATCTGTTTGTTGTGTGTTCGTCTCTGTGTTGCCCTCTTTTTGATTTGTGCGCCATTTGCTGAGTTACGTCTACGTTTCTCGAGGCGCTAAATCCTTTCCTATCTTTTCTGGAGGCAGACACATATTGTGCTTACATAGATTAATCGTTTCCTTTTGTCTCTAATGATCGCCAAATTGACTAAAATATTAGTGGTATTGCTTTTTGCTATTCACGTTCGCGATCCATCGTTTCATTTGTTCAGAGAGGACTATTTACCCACCACTTACACCGAACTGGACCTAAGTCAACAGTCATCCGGTTGCGACTCTCAGTCTCAATCCCAATCTCGAATAAGCGTGGCGTCATGGGATCAATGCCGCTCTTGTGTGCCACATGCGTCCACCTTAGGTACCGCTGTTGATATGGATGTTTCGTCCGGTGTGCACACCATCGACTCCGAAGTTGTTACCGAGATCACCCGGCCTATTGAGTCGGACGTCGTTGACCTATCTGCGTCGCCGCAGAAAACGGCGCGGCCGGTTGTGGAGCCAAGTGGCCTACTTCCAACGGATGCAAACGACATGCAGAAGCCGAAGTAAACCAGATTTTAACCGCAGATTCTGTGCTCATTGTCTGGCTTGATTCTACAATGTAATGAAATAAGTAACTGATGATTTTGCTCCTCTCGGCAAGTACTTTAAATGATGGTCAATCTGGATTTGCCGTTATTCTTCGTCATATACGCGGTACTCAGAATAAACTTCATCTCCGATCTGTTGACGATGAATTGATCCTCTGGAATCGACCTTAATAGTTTCATCCTATTTGCCTGTTTTTGATCTGCACAATTATTTTACTGATGCTGGCGGGGTCCCTATGAGGATTGCGCGAACGTTTAGTATATTTGCATACCTTCGTCATCGGTGAGGCCACGAAGGTTTCATTCGCAAATTACGTGTACGGTTCATCAGTTGCCTGTGTGGCCCATTCTTCTCTACTGTTCATAGTCTTGGCCTATTCGCGCAAAATTTTCGGTTTCCGCTTGTTCTTTTTTCTTCCAATTAACCGCCCGTATGATCCATATTACTTTACGGCAACGAAACCTGGCCGCTCAGGCAGGGTAGAAGACGTGAAGCGTCCTCGAGTATTTTGATCACCTATGCCTGCGTTCAGTCGTTCGTATCGGGTGGCACCAGCGTGTAAGTAACGAAAGGGTTAGGAAGCGGGTGTTTGGTAGTGATTGCCAAAGGAGTTCTTTTGTTCGTCTCCCTGGCTTTGGCCCTCGCGACTCAGAGTCGGTGGCTGGAGACTCCAGGTGAGATGGCAGCTAATCATTGTTTGGCCGAGTTGTCTGTGATGTGAATGCATTTAATGACGCGGGGCAATGAAAGCCGTAAGGAAGCTGTCTCGCCTATGACGCCTTACTCTCACTTGCAGCTCGGTCGTTTGTTTGCACGGTGTAGGCACCTTGATGTTGAATGTTTGAATATGGACGTAGTTATTTTCAGTAGTTAGGTCCCTTTCCGTCCCCTTCTTTTTTCCTTCTCTCTTCCTATGTAATATTTGCTTTTTCTCCATGGTTGTGTGGCAGTTAAGCATTAGTGTGAAACACTCGTGAATTGCTATCTATGGTGTTGATGATGTGAATATCAACATTCTTATTATCTCCCCGGTATTGATCATACACTTCGGGTGATTCCAAGGCCGCCGTTACCAGACAGACTGGAGTAGGTGTAGTCCTCAACGTGACGGCCGCAGCCACTGGATTCCTGTCAGCAGTAGATTTTGTGCAGTCCGCTTGGCAGGTACTATTATAACGCCAGCTCTAGGCGCAAAACTTTCGAAAATCTCTCCATTATGTCTGCTTACGCTCCACCTGACTGCAGCGACACCGGCGTCAAGGACACCTCTCACTCGGACCTGGTCAGCCGTGCGCTGAGCATAAGCTATTTTTAGCCAGCACTAGTTTTGAACATCATGCGTGTCATTGGTATACCTGGCGCCCTCATTCTCCAACTCAGGCCTGCTCCCAGACAGACCACATGGATGTTAGTTATAGGTGGCTGGACTTCATTCAAGACTTTTGTTCTTATGGGAGTACCTACTTGGATTCGAACCATGTGTTGCTACGTTGTCGTTTCGTTCTTACTTATGCTGAGTAACAACCCCACCGACATCAACGACTGACTGTTGAGAAACTGGCTACATTGTCGGTAAATCCTAAACACCAAACCGGCGTGGAAATCAGGTCTATCAATTCCCACTCCGAAGATCCTAACAGATGCTGGACCCAGATCTCACAGGCCATTCATGGAACATCCGGCACTGGAGTACCTGGGTTGAACAGACATTGGATCTCGGAGAAATCTCTGGAGTTGTTAGAAGCCGCACAGAACATTCCTCCTGGCATTCTGCTAAATGCTTCCGAATGCGCTTTGCAAACTCAAAGAACAGTGCTTCTGCAAAATTACTGTGATTACGAAAATTTAATGTTGCATAATGGAGTCATGAAGGTTGTTGACCGGTTTGTATACCTGACAAGCTGCATCAGCGACAGTGGCGGCGGCGGCAGCGCCGATGTGAGGAATGAAATAGAAGCGCAAATCTCTAGGGCTAGGGTAGTAGTCGGTAATCTGGCGCACTCGTGGCGACAGACAGTTATCTCTCGGAAGCTTAAGGGTCGTGTGTATAAGACAACAATGAGGGATGTATTACTTTGTAACGGAGAGACTTGGCCACTCACCGTACAGGACGTGAAACGTCCTCAGGTATCTGACCACCGATCTCCTGCGTTCGATCGCTTGCATCGGATGGCATCAGCGAGTGAGCAACGACGAGGTTAGGAAGTGGATGTTTGACACGGATTGTCAAGCGAGTTGTTTTGTTCATTATTTATATTCACACAGACTTAGATGGCTGGGCCATGTGCTAAGGATACCAGCTGGTCGTCGGCCACACCGAATACTCTTTGTCGACGCTGCGGCCGACTGGTGCAAGGTACGAGGTGGACAGATGATGACCCCGCGTACAGAAATGAGATCGTTCATCAACGGGTTGTCCCTTTTGGATCGGGTTCAACTCCCACGTTATCTCTCGGAAGCTTAAGGGTCGTGTGTATAAGACAACAATGAGGGATGTATTACTTTGTGTTGGGAATATCACATACCCCCAAAAAACTTTCCACTAACTGGAATGAGCATTCACCGTTTTTTTGTAAAGCCGAATTCCTTTGATGTACCATCTTTTTTTACCTCTGACGCCGACTCATATGCTGGACGCTAGTTAGCTTGTTTTTTTCACCCGATGGTTTGACGAGATATAAAAACGCAAGAGCTGCATTTTGTACTTCGGCTTTTCGGCACTCGGAACTCCCGGCTGAGACAATGAACACTCTTTTCGGGAAACCAGTGTTTTTCCTTCGTAGTCGGCTTTGGGGGAATCGGCTCTTCGGGGTAAAACAGCGCGTACCATATCAGTGCGTCGTAGGAATCGTTCCAGTTCAATTGCATCCAGTCGGTCGTTCCGCGTTATAACACTTTGTGACAGAGAGACTTGGCCACTCACATAGAAGACATGAACCGTCTTCAGGCATCTGACCACCGATGTCCTGCATTCGATCGCTTACATTGGATGGCATCAGCGAGTGAGCAACGACGTGGTTAGGAAGTGGATGTTTGACACGGATTGTCAAGCGAGTTGTTTTGTTCACTCCTTATATTCACACAGACTTAGATGGCTGGGCCATGTGCTAAGGATACCAGCTGGTCGTCGGCCACACCGAATACTCTTTGTCGACGCTGCGGCCGACTGGTGCAAGGTACGAGGTGGACAGATGATGACCCCGCGTACAGAAATGAGATCGTTCACCAACGGGTTGTCCCTTTTGGATCGGGTTCAACTCCCACGTTGGGGCTATCGCGACTCCCACAGTCGGCGACTGGAGAGTTTGGGTGAGACGGTGGCTAATCGAACGCAGTGGTGTGTGAGTGTTGTCGTTGTTTGGCCGGTCTGTTTGTGAATTGATGCGGGGCATGGAAAGCCGTCATAAAACTGTCTTGCTGATGACGCCTTACTTTCGTTTACAGTTTGGTTTGTTTTTTTGTCAGATGTGGGCACCTTGATGCTGAATGCTTGAATATGGATGAAGCTATTTTCAGTGGTTAGGTCCCTTCCCCTTCTTTTTCCTTCGCTCTTTCCGAACAGTGTTTGATTTTTTGAATGTTTTGTGGAAGTTACGCATCAGTGAGAACCACTGATGTGTTGTTCTCTACGATGATGTTTATGATTACCATTTTGTGAACTGTTCCTTAGGTTTTTTCTTCGCATATGTTTTGTTGCAGATTCTTATCGTCCATTTATCATGTTATTGTCATTATGAAATGCCTTTAAATAAGCTATAATTCTTGGGACATATACTCAAAGCCGGAATCGTGGACATTTGCTAGCATTCTGTTTCACCTCTAATTCCAGATTTACGGATGACTACCCGTTCGAGCTATTTTCGCACGTTTTAGATGAAAACGTTCGAGTTACTAACCGGCTGTGTTTTTTACTTGCATATCAGGCTTTATAGTTTTGTTGGTAACGGAGGGTTTGATGCTTCTCTCAAGGGCAATTTTCACTCATTGGGTCATTTTGAAGGTTGAAAATGAAGCAACTGTTTTCGTGGACTAATTTATACGTGTTATGTGTACTGTGTGTGTGTGTGTGCTAAAAATCGCATTCGACCGCTTCGGTCGCATAATGCGTACAACACGTTTACATACACATACGACCGCTTGATGTTAGCGCAATAACTGCAGTTCTTGCGATTAAAGTTTTCCACAAACAGCTTACTATTCACATGCACGTTTGCCCCGGGCAGTAAGTTTGCAGACGGTCCGGACACCAGAAAGTAGTGCCAGTCGATGCGACAGTTGTCAGTTGACCGGTTACTCGTCAGTCATGGGGATGAATTGCGAATTTCGTTACCTTACGACCAATAAATTTGCAGCTAAATCGTTGTAGAATACTGTTGACTCGTCACTTGTACACTTCGATCACATTGTGAGCAGCTGTTTGGCTGTGCTCCAATCTTTACTATCTTACTTCTTGCTTGCCCACCTCTTACGATCGCGCCTTCCATGCGCGACTCCTAAGATGCGCGATGTATAATTATGAATTAATAGTCTTTTTGTAATCACGTTCTATATTTTATATCATGTATTGCTTTCTTGTATTCTTTTAGGGTTCTTATATCGCCAATGCAAGTAGAAGTCAACCAAACAGTAAGTGACGGTCTTATAATGCGATGTGTGGGATATCTTTTGATTCGTTCACATGCATTTATTTCAATCCGCTCGGAGTTTGTTTGCATTATGCCTCACTGCATTTTGTAGTGAAACACTGTTTTAATGGCTTCAATGAATCTAGGCCAGCTGTTCGACATTCGTATACCGTTCCTGAACATTGCAGATATAGACTTCAGTTGACTTCCTGGTTAGTGTGAACTACAAAATGTTTAGGTGCAACCATTTTCCTTTGAACGCTGTATGGCAACTAGCTCATTCCGGTAACAAAAGCGAAAACGAGGTTGGGTTAGTTATTACTATACCGTCCTCAAGAATGCAAGTGAATCTCTTAAGTCATACTCGTCGTTGACATCAAAACGGTTGCCCGGAAACGGCTGCACCAGTCTTGACATACAACCAACAATGAACAGTCAAGAAAGCCTGACTATCAAAAGCGAAACCATTGGGTTGATCCGTGTCAATGTGGCACATGCGTTAATTATATGCTCCGACTGTTATTGACATCATCGCTCGTTTGTGGGAACGGTCACCACTGAGTGAACATATAAAAACCAGGTGAAGCGAGCGGGGCAACTGAACTATAGTGAGTGTGCACTTAGTAAGTTGTATCTCGAATATCGCTAGTGTAGAACGTTCGTTTCTTCAAATACAGCAGTATTCTATTATATGTCATCTGTGGATTCACGTGAATGTCTCGTTTGATCCTATGGGTTGCACACTTGAAACATTTTTACTTTACGGTTGCGCTAAATGGCCGCTGAGGGTTGAGAATGTAAACAGCGTTGGAATAGTTGATCACAGATGCACGCGTTCCGTCGCATTCATCAGACGGTATCAACAGTTAAGTAGCCAAGTTGTTAGAAGGTGGATTTTTTGCTGTAGGGCGGTATCAAACTCATTCATTCAAACTTTGAATAGAGTGCCAAACTCACCGTTTACTAGGCTGCACAGCCCTTTTTAGGCCCCTTGTTAACTGGTCAAATTACGCAGTGGTCAATCGATAACTTGTTCCGAAATGAACACTAATCACATTTGATTGCAGCCTCCACATTCAGACAAACTTTTCGACTGACTAACATTGAATTAATCCAAATCACCGAGTTTCTCATAGGCACGACAATGGACAATGGAAGCGACCACTAGTGAGTCAAGGATTATGGATCGCTTTAATCTCCCTAGCTGCGAATACTGGTGCTAAGTGGCTTAAATTTTGTCGCTATTTTTCCAATTTACCTGTTAAGTGGTCGATGTAATCGTATTGATGATGATAAGCCAATGAGACGAACTGGGGACGAACGACCACAGTTGTGGAGTACGTTTGAGAACCAGGGTCATTAGGCGCTTGATTATAATATTGCTTAGGAGACCCATTGACAGTCGCGCAGTGGCGTCATGGGTGCTCAGGTCAGTGCACAAAGAGATTAGGGATTATTGTCTAAGATGGAAGACCAAAAATCTCTCTTCCGAGCTCTGGAACACGTAACACTCAGTCTATCACATTGTTCGACATGGGTCAGTTTCTTCGGCTCTGACTAGCTCAGCTCGCTTGATTCGCCACTAGCTTTGGACCTGCACTTTTTTCGTACTATCCTCTTCTCAGTTTTAAACTGTTACTTGCCCAATATATATATATAAACGTCATCCGATTTTCTGGTACTCATATAGACTGTTCGTTTGCGTTTCTAGTGCGAACAACCACAACCTTCCTTCCCGGATACATCTGTTCATCTGGATTTTGTCGCGTCCGATAAGCAGCCTACTCTGGGAACTGCATCCAACAGTGAATCTAAAGGTGTTGCTTCATCTTTCAGGTTTCAGTTAGAGTTCACCTTTATTGATTTTAGGCCTAGTGATTTTTCACTAATTTATGTAGCCTTGATTGTACACCAGTCGAACACCATCGCTATGATAAATGTTCGCTGATGACAATATTTCAGACCTATCCACGTCTTTGTTTATTTCCACTGTCACGCATCATACATTTTTTTTGGTTCGCTCTTGACTGTTTCATCATGAAGTAAATCATCAATGTTTGAGATCAACAAACATAGGAAGTAAACTGCTGTAATAAATTTCTATATCTTTTGGAATTCACAGCACGCTCGTTTGTTTGCTAAGACCTTTCCAACTGATATGTCAAATGTCCCCGGTGTGATCTTCGATCGTTTACCCTACCTGAACGTTGTATGCACAGGATAGTTGATATCACGGCAATTTCCCTGTTTGCATTTACCATCAAACACACGTGTGTATGTGCTCTTGGATCACTTGAAATTTACTAGTTCATGGTGCGTTTCACCATATCATGAACCGTCTTCTATTGACGTGTATTTCTTTCTCGTGCTTTTAATCTACTCTTCTTAGATTCGATCAATCGTGAACTGCCAATATTAGAATCCAATTCAGCTCTCAACCCTGATGAATCTCCTCGTCTGACTCGGATTGAAAACACATCAACTTCACCTACTGTTGCACATCTGCTTAAAAGTGCATGTCCAACAACTCCGCCATCGCTAACGGTTCCAATGCCTGCCCCGGTCAATCGCTGCAGCCCTCTGATTCGAAGTGTGTCTGGTCTTCCATGTCTTTTTAGATCGATCAATGATGTTGTTGCGACTACCATCAAGCAAGAGCTTACTACTGATCTCAGAATCGCGTAGACCTACCTGAAAGCGGGTGTCTCAACAGTCACCGTTTGCACTTGATCGACTTATAGATATTTTTCCCAAATTACTTTTCTGAAGGTATATGAATAATCGGACATGGTAGATTATACCTTTGTGAGTTCAGGGTGAGTAGCTTACCCATCGGTAACGTCGTGGCAATCGTTTGTCTAACTATCGGCTTCTACTGCCTTCGCACTGTCTGTGTTTGGACAGTCTTATCATAATCTATTTCAGTATAACCTGTTTTTTCATGGAACAGTAACAAACGTCTGTTACGTACACTGATCACTTTTTGTCATAAATTTGGGTCTACATTGACACAACTCACGTGCTTAGTTATTTAGTCTGTTTTAGATGTTTACTACTTCACTATAAAGATCCCTTGCCGTCCATCGAATTCTGGCTGATAATGAATGCATATGTCTGCGATTCCGTTCCACTTTGGAATCCTTAGTCTTACTATCTGCATCCGTTGTTCTTCGTTCGTTCTTAGCAGGTGCTACAAGTCGAGCCCAGCGAATGCTTGTGCTTGGCCTTCAGAAGGCTGCCGAGCAAAACGCACGTCAAAAACGTTCGGAGCCACCGTCTGAACCAACAACTCCTGACAGGAAACACAGTCCTACGGCGGTCTCACCCTCTGTTGGACAAAGTCTTGTTACAGATTCACCTTCCGGTAAGAATGTTTCCTTTTTTTGTTGCTCTGTGTTGATCATGGGTTGTGAACTTCGGCGATTGTTTTCTATTATTCGGCGATCAATATTCCACCATTCACTGGCTTCGTACGCTACGAAACTCTAAACAGTGCGGTCTTTAGCGGCCGGAATTGTTACCCGTGCTAGGTTACCGGTCATTCTCTATCTCTTGGCGTACGACGAACACCCCCTGACCAACCGGCACGCTGATGGGTTTTCATAAATTCACCAAGTACGTCCCCGTTCCTTATACTTCATTTCCTTGGTTTCACTGAGGCGCCACGAACTCGTTTGTTGCTAGTTGTCATTGCCCTTGGGGATTGTCGAACTTGATCGTGGGTCTCAGTGGGCAGGATTCCACATCGCTCACTCACTATGTGGTATTTTATCAAGGAGCACCTCCTCCACACTACAAATATGCCAGAAAGGAAATAACTGACACTGAATTGCTACTGAAACACCGGGTCAAAATATCCACCTTATGTGTGCCCTTCACACGGTCCTGATATCGTGGTTATCGTCGTAACTATTTCCGTTTTCTTACACCTGTGTTAAGTCACGTTAACACGGTGCAGTGTACATTCCGCATTATTCACATGATCATACAAGTACGCAGTTCGGTTGTTAGGGTTCATGCTTTGTTAACTAACGGTTGCTCATGGTTTTACAATTGGAGCGTATCGGAGATGCAGGCCATGCTGAACTAAGTGAGTGACCGGGCCGATTTATGTGTAATGGGCTTTGTGTCTTCAAAGTGCTGCCCCAAGACTGGGATATTCTCACTTCCACTTTCTTCATTGTATGCAATTCACTTGAGACTGTGAGCAGCGTCTCGTACTTGAGTAGCGCCCTCATCAGCTTGCAATATTACTGATGAGACGTCAGCAAGGACGGCAAAGGCACGAGTTGACTTTGCCAACCTGCATCATTATGATATCGAAAAGACGAAAGGAAAGATGTGTAACGCTGGTATACTTTCTGCTTTGCTCTGTGTTTCGGAAACGTAATATGTTCGCGTCGAAGATGTCAACAGGCTTGTGTTTGACCATCGCCAGTCAAGCAACGATGCAATCACGGACCACGAAACCTGTGGCTGTTCCATTCAGTAAAGTATTTAGCTTCCGTCTTCCTGGCTAGAGTTCTCATGATCATTTATGTCGCCAAATGCAGCTGCTACTCGAGATTGCCGTACGCCACAGTCAATGGCATACCTGCATTCATACCGTTTCTTGTTATTCCGCTTAGCCCTGTCTTATTTTTTACCCTTCTGGTACTTCTAGATAATTCGACATCGCTGTTGGGGTAAGCAGCGGTCAGAGCCATAGTACCTTCTGGTCAGGCTCCTGGCTTATATGACTGAGCGGTCATCGAATGAGCTGGAGGGATAACCCGCTGAGTTTTCGAATTAGCTACTTGAAGTGTGTGACCGATAGATAGAAACTACCGCTCCTACCAAATTTTGGGACTTGTTTGCCGATCCCTGGCTCGACGCTGCCCAGGCTGTAACAGTTTTCAGCTTCTACGCACTGTGTAGTGGAACTCTTAACCGTGATAGCTTGAGTACCTACTAACAAATAACGATATCTCAGTGATGGTCATCAAAAAGTTAAGTCAATCGTTTTGGATCTTTATTGTTGGGACAGTCAAGGTTACTAAGCGATCAATAAGCACAATGGACCATAAGTCACGTATGTTAAGGCGAAGTGAAGGTTACCTAAGGAGGGTTGGAGGGGTTTCTGTTCATCGCCATGGGATAAAAGGGACTTCTCTGAGAAATATTGGTTCACGGGGAAAAGTAGGGTATCCTGACAACAGTACCGGACGCCACAGTTCAATATTTGCGGAAAACTTGTCGATTGCAATCTATCTTTCTGCAAATGTTTTGATTTATCTATGCATCGGTCATTATCAATTACTGAAAATGGCCGTTGCAATATAGTCCATGACGGAAATGTCCCAGTTCTGATCTGTCCGCTAACTGAACAATGCATGTTGGTTTCTAATCTGGGGCACCCGTTAATCGATAAATTATTGATCAACGAACACCCCAAATCCATTGTACCTTGAACACCGAGGGCATGAAGCCGCACCGTGTGATTCAAACAAAGTTGAGCGAGCGAGCACAACCACATTGGGCTGACGTATGGCCATAGTTCGTTAACCTTGCTCGGCTGAGAACTTATGATAATTCCACGTATTGCCGTGAAATACCTTTAACGTGACTCTTCGCACAATCTGTAACTTCCAATAACTGAGCATCGGTTACGGCAGCTGAACTGGCAACAAAAAGTTATCAGAGCATGAAGATCGGAATGGTCCGGACGGTGATTCTCAAATGCATCATATCCTGATCTCCAAACTCCGTTTCGGTTGTACTCGTCTTCCCGACCTCTCACGTGACAAGCTGTCTAGTCTGTCCCAACCTGCACATGCGTATCCACGCCCTCACCGGCCCGAAAGCTCTCTTCCATATTCGAACGCAACCATCATTTACACACTCAGCCTATTGGAACGCTCCAAATGGACGTAATTCGGTGCGATCAATACGTTGGCACGCGTGAGGCGGTTGGTCCTGGATCAGCACGAAGACCCACGGGTTCAGGCCTTCGAACCGAAGGTTTTGGTTTAAATCCGTGGTCTCTCCCCTATCGTCGTCATCAGTATCAAAGAGAGCAACACATCAGTGGTTCCCACTGATGCGTAACTGCCACAAAACATTCAAAAACTCAAACACTGTTCAGAAAGAGCGAAGGAAAAAGAAGGGGAAGGGACCTAACCACTGAAAATAGTTTCATCCATATTCAAACATCCAGCAACAAGGTGCCCACATCTTACAAAAAAAAACCAAACTGTAAGCAAGACAGTTTTATGACGGCTTTCCATGCCCCGCATCAATTCACAAACAGATCGGCCAAACAACGACAACACTCACACACCACTGCGTTCGATTAGCCGCCATCTCATCCAAAGTCTCCAGACGTCGACTGTGTGAGTCGCCATAGCCCCAACGTGGGAGTTGAACCCGATCCAAAGGGGACAACCCGTTGATGAACGATCTCAATTCTGTACGTGGGGTCATTATCTGTCCACCTCGTACCTTGCATCAGTCGGCCGCAGCGTCGACAAAGAGTATTCGGTGTGGCCGACGACCAGCTGGTATCCTTAGCACATGGCCTAGCCATCTAAGTCTGTGTGAATATAAGGAGTGAACAAAACAACTCGCTTGACAATCCGTGTCAATAAGATCGGAATCTCTTTCCGGGAATAATGCGAGTTCTGATACTCTGCCGCCCACCTGCAGTCTTGCAGTACAGGCTTTTGAGCCAAAGGCGTTGATTAATAACCTTACTCATCCTCCTGTTTGAGTCTGGGCGTCCTGGCAATACCTCAGCTCAAATAGATCCGTGAATATTCACACCACTTATTCCATAATGCATCGATCATCTTGTAGTATGAAGTAATTCGTCCCATCTGCGGGATACGGCAGGTTAGATGGGTGAAAACCTGATTCTGCTGATCAATTTTTTATTTCAAACTCCAATTCGGTGGACCAGCAGACCGTGGATCGTCAGACCTCTAACTAGTGATTTCTGTCCCATGAATGATTTTGTCCGCGTGGTCGCCACACCGTTCAGTGCAGCCCAATATATCATCGGGATGCGCTAGACTCGTTGGATGTCAATGTGTGCTGCATTTCGCAGACTAGAATCCAGGACTGTGCCGTACAGCGGTTACCGGCCGTATTACTTTACGGCAGCGAAACCTGGCCGCTCAGGGTAGAAGACGTGAACCGTCTTCAAGTATTTGACCACCGATGTCTGCGTTCAATCGCTCGTATCGGGTGGCATCAGCGCGTAAGTAACGAGGAGGTTAGGAAGCGGGTGTTTGG
>QNGE01002651.1:41582-76795 GCA_008508345.1 Paragonimus westermani
TCGTCGGGATTCGATCAGTTCTGAGTTCCATCATTAACGACGGACTGTGACTTGCATGTTATGGGGCTTTCAGTAGGTGATTTCATCCTCTGGATCATGAATTTTTGCTTACCAACTGACCAGATATTGATATCTCAACCATCGCACGTTGTATTCCCATGCGTTCTTTTTGCGCAGTAACGTCTTTCGAAACTGTCATAACTCGACCTAACAAGTTGAATTAATACGTGGGCCAGCTTCTCAGGCCCATCGTTTGTAGTAAGCTCAGAAGCACAGACTGGTTATAGCAACAAGTCTACCCCTCCAAATTCAGTGCTCTACACGACTTAATTTTGTACGAAAATAATTTACGGGAGATTAACACAAAATAAACCGCTCGCTAGACTAACTGGCAAAGTTTATCCTAAAATGCCTTTTAAAATTTTATTACAAAACGTAAGCAACCCATTGCCAAATTTGCGGCCGTTACACTGTACAAAACAGATATCCGATACTGGTCATTGGGTTTTTCAGAAAAATGGACATGATAGTTTTTCAAAGCGGACAGTATAGCTTATACTCTTCATGAAGATGCCTTGCTTATTGAACGCAATCGTAATTTCACGCTTCGTATTGTCAGTGTTGTTCTTCGGTGAATACTAGCAGCCAGCTTACCTGTTTGTGTGACTTAACTCTGTCCATGTATATTTTACAGTAGGTTGCTGCTACGTAGTGCTATCGTGGTTCGGCGTCGTCCTGGAGATGCTATTACTAAGCTACGTATCAGTTCATGCTGAAGCTACCGTAGCATCTAACTGCGTAATAGACCTGCCCAAGGTAAATATCTCAGTTCCGGATTTCATTCACAATTATACCATTCATTTCCTTCCTGGAATATTTGCGTTGGTTAGGATTCTGTGCGTACCTCGAGTGTGAGATGTTCGCGTGAAACCGTGGTGATGTAGCGCAGGCTAGTTTCGTTTACTCATGCGCAGCGCAAAGCCACTTGCAGTTATCTTTGAATAGCATATATGTTCTTTGGCTTAGATCACTGTGACGAGCTAATCCGCATGGTTTGGGAAGCAAATTGCTCGGTATTTTCAGACGTTCACTAGTAATATGACTGTGAATACTAAAAAACAGACGAAGAAAAATCTCAGTCAGAGTTTGCCGTTATGATTCTGATGGTATAACTGTCTGAAGACTGCTCGACGTTCTGTGTGTGCGCATTAAACATGCACTCGAAATCATCTGCTTATGACGTCGCTGCAATAGCCTGTAACTGAGCTCATATCTGGTGATGTGGCGTTGGAAGTAGTGGCGATGGTCGTACGACTTGAGAGCTGTATGAGTGTTGGTGGAATGTGTGATAAGTCCACAGATCGCATAGCAGTGGTTCGGTTGACGTTTACCGAATCACGCCATCTGTGTCGTTGACATGGTCTCAGTGTTTGTGTGAAAAGTCGAGTATAGATTGCTACCGTAAGTGGTGTCCGACTGTCTGCTCCGAATGCTGGTTCATTTGCGCGGAGGATGTTCATAGTGTGTCGGTTTTCGACCATCGGATTTTGGGAAACATTGATCGCCTTTAGTGGGAACCCGATGTGAACAGTGTCGATATCTGCTGACTGATAATCCGTGTTGATCATTGAGCATTTTGATGTCGTCTTGCAGGCTTCTTTGGCTTGACCACATTTTACGAGTGCCAACTCACCGCTTGTCACATCGTGCGTTGTTTGGGATTGGTGGGTTGGACTGGAAGTGGTAGATTTGGGTTCGGGGTATGAAAGGATTCATTGTGAAGCTTGCTTTTATGTGGCGCTCGCGGTTTCCTGGCTTTTGTCCGACGGGTACTGGACTTTTGATTGTTGACGTTCCGTGATGTGGCAATGAATGTCGCCATTTTTGTGAGTTTCTATGTGCGCCGTTGTATTTTCTCCTGGTCGCGGTACACATTGTTTTTTCTCACATTTTGTGGACGTTTGTCACTCCTTGTGGTTTTACAGTGTTACCAGTAAAACGTATAAATGTGTATGGCGAATACTTCTTCCATCGTATCGTCTATGGAAGAGGTGTGACAGCTCGAGTTTATCTGTTTATCGGCGGTCCGTGTTTTGCGGGAGGTTTTAACTGATCATCTCTCTCCGGCGTGTTCATTTTGCGAACGGTATTTCGGAAGATCCGTACGTAATACCTTAAAGAGGTCCGTGCAAAACAAATCCCACTCAATCTGTCCGCTTTTCTCATCGAATTTTAGATTGTTCTCATTGTTAGCCTGCACCTGACGAAAGGCTACTTTAACGTTCTCTCAACCTCCCAATGGCTGCATTATTTTTCATGTCCGCTGGACCAATCCGTGTGAGCTGACTCCGACTGCGCGTACACTCAGACATCATTTGTATTCCACCAAACATTCCCACAGCATAACACACCGCGGTCTTGTCCAATTGCGTCTCGTGTACTGGGCAGCTGTGTCTGTTTCAAAGTTCGATAACGTGTGGCGTGAGATAGACAACAGCGTCCTGATGTTGAGAACTACCGGTACACCAAAGTGTGCGACCTCACGCCGGAGTACATATGGTGTCAAATTAGCCGGCTGTATATACATCTAGTGTATTTCTGCATTGGGTGAATGATTGGAAAAGTCCGATTTGTTAACAAATTTGTTAGTAATAGGTACGTCCATTGGATATGTTTCGCTCTTCACCCAAAGGCTTTTTCAGACAACAAACGTGCTTACCAATCACTTACAGGTCCGTTTTGAAATCGTGGATTTTCAGCCGACCTCAAAGATGATCAAACTATGACCGATTTCCTTGCCTTGACAATCTTAACAGGCACTGTGTGTTGTTATATTCAAATTTCATTCATCCAGAACAAGAGTTACATCATCATGAGATATTCTCTATATTTTTATACGTTCTTTTCCTATATACCATCCCCATCATCGTTATTCCTCCGATGTTTGAGACTATTCCACCTCTTCTGCCCCACGTAGGCATAATGCGCAATTTCTCTTCTCGTAAAAAAGCACAACGTGTCTCTTTTGCCGAAATGCCGGTTGTTTACACGTTCGGCTTTTCTGAGAGTCCTTCCGCAAATGACCTGCCTTCCTCACTGAAGTCACACGAATCCGTTCGATTGGTAGTGCCCACCCCAAATTCTACGCTTATCACGCAAAACTCCGACTCAGTTTCGACTGATTTAGAAACTGCCAATGCTAATTCTGATGATGTTGCCGTCGATACTCAAGAGTCTGTCACAAGTTCATCAGTCGTTGCATCCTGCCGTCCCGTTGATCTGGATGACCCACAGTCGTCATGCCCATCCGAGTATGTCAATTTTTCTGCCTTGAACTTGGAATGTATGTACACATATATATGACCTTTCAAGTTACCAGCTGAAATATATGTTGACTTATGTCCAACGCACACATCGTTATATCATGAACGGAACGTTTACGGTGTGCTTCGTGCAAGACACCCTTTGCAGAAAATAACAGTATTAGTAGTAATAATAATCTGGAACACTTGTCTCTCTTAGGCGTTCCACTAATTTTATTCTCATCGTCAAGTTTTCTTCACCGATCGTCAATAACTTGTTAGTAAGAGTGATTAGAAAGGCAAATAGATACAAAGCACTCCTTTCGAATGACAAACTTGAACACTGTAATCGGAAGCATCTCATTGCCTGATTGATCCCACTGCATCTTTACAAACATCTTCGTCAGATTGTTAAATTTATTGAATGATATTTAAATCACAATCCAAATATATAATCTTTTTCCGTTACCCGGGCATTGCATGTTCAATACAGGCCTGTGTTTACCGGTTCTGACTGCTTTAGCATATTAACTATAGATGAATCGATCGCCGTGTAGATTAGCTTGAACGAGCTAACCTTTCCGAGTTTATGGTACTTCAACAGTAACTGCAGTGCAATAGCTAACGCCGATTGTTTGTGAGCCCGGCTGGTGGTTTAGATCTATTTAGGTCTGCCAAGCCTTTTTGAAGTTGCAATGAAATATGTCACAACACCAGTCATACAATAGCGGTCAAGGCCCTACCTTTCAACTAATACTTCTAACCGTGTTGTTCACAAATGACGTCACAACAGACTTTACTCTCTATTATCTGCGGTCTCGTGGTCCTTATCTACATCTAAGATATTTTGCAGTGCACTAAGTTTTGTTACCTCGGCATACGGCAACTCAGCTTGAAGGTATTTTTCGTGATCAGAGATAAATGGACGTTACAATACTGCTTCATGTTTGCTACGTTTTTTACCCCCTTACCTTTTCCCCCACCAAAGTCGTTCTCATTTTCTTCCTCATGAATGGAAATCGCCATTGTTGCCAACAGTATCGAATGAGTGCTCTGATTCAATCCCGTTTACTCATCACAGTCGAAAATCAACATCTCCACAGCGCCGTTTGATCGTGCCCAAAGCCGTTGTTACCTCTCCATCAACGGTGCTGACAAGCCTAGTCAAACCGGTTTCGAATGCGACCTCCATGGTACGGTTGCCTGAACGACGTCGGCTGTTTGTATCTGAGTCTTTTGAAGTAAATGACACACTTGAAGTTGTATCTGAAACCGAACCGGATGAGATCGGGATTGACTCAGCACGGTCTGCAACTGTGATCGTTTTAGACAGCGAGCCGGTGGAAATAACGGATACTCAGCCTAGTCAAGATAACACACCCCCAGATCCGACTTTGAAAGCTCCTACTATTCTGTCTACTGAAGAGGACACGGAGTGTATGTTGATTGAGAGCAGTCAAGGCACACAAGAAACTTCTGAACTACAATCAGCTAATCTGAGTTCCGACGTCAGAGTAGAATCTTTCCAATTGGACGATGCGCCTGTCTTTGCTCTGCACAAATCGGTATGTCCCTTTCGGTGAATAAGTGTCATGCCACTGGTTAGTATAAATTTGTATTCATGCATACTTTGCGTTGAATTGGTGTCACGTGATACGGTTGCAACATACCCATGGTGTGCTAATGCAGTGAATTCCTAAGTAGCATGATAATGGTGCGAATTTGGCACTGTGCTTGTCCGTGTGGGCTGGTGGTGGAAATGACGGTGACATACAGACGCACATACACCTCCGGATAACACAAATAAATAGCGTAGTTTCTAGCACTCAACCCGCATAGATCGTCCATATAGATTGTTGGAATGAACCTAAATTCCAGGATCAGTAAGCACCAGCAGCCGGTTCGGGCCTATAAAAAAAGATACACGGATGTCGATTGATTGCGCTTGTTCCCACGCAGTTCGGTCTCCAAGTTTTCAGATCTGTCACTTCATTTTTACTTGTACGTTAATGAAGTAAGACACAAAAATGATAGTAACAATACCGTATGACCACTTCCCGTACAAGTGCACTACTGCTATCTTCCATACACGTGGACACACGATACGGATCAAATTTGTATTGAGGGTCATCAAACAACATGCGCACGCCAACCGAGGAGTCTACTCATGCTGGTATGTGTGGACAAAAATCCCAGGATAAACAGACAGTTGTTTTTTCAGGCGAAAGCAGTCGCTAAGTTTAAACCCTTCATGGTACTGCCATATCCTGAGGCGCAAAGTTAATGGAGCTTGAAATGTTCGAATGATATCTTTAATTTAGGTTCACGTGACACCAGAAAAGCGAAGAAAATTAATACAACCACTGTATCTTTGAACAGGCACTACCTTTGTTCTCCTCCGATCGTCCCTTGTTCATTCCTCAAACCTCGGATTCTGAAGAACTGGTGACTCAAGTGCCAGCCACAGAGGGGAATGAGACACAGCGAAATCCAAATTCGTGTATGTCCGAAGGATCGATGAATGACGTAGAGTCCTTCATCCGATGCAGTTTATCACAGATCGCCTCCCGGTTATCATCACTATCCCCGACGCGCCATCAGTCTGTGCTGATGGAGGTCTTAAGCACATTCAAACCGATTATGCACTAAAACACTCGCTTACACGCAGTCTTTATTCAATAGATTCGCTGTTTTTTATCCCATCTTCCTGACTGTATCTTCACTTTTCTCTTATCTAGTTCATTCATCGTTTGATTTCGCGAACTTTCGATAAGCAGTATCTATTTAACCTATTCGGTAGATTGCATTTTCTGTTCAAGACTGCACCTGTTAAGGTGTGCAATTTTTTTTCTAACCGTTGGGCTGTGTTCACTGGAGCACACTTTCTCGTGGTTGTCTGATGATTCCGGTGTTCCATTTGTTAAAAAATCTTCAGTGTAATTTATCGGTTTGCTAAGATAATACACGAGTTTTCTCAGTTTTTTCATCATAACGTTAACCTTAGGAGCTGTCTCACAAGTCGAACTCGGAAACTGTTTGGGTTTGTTTTTCTCGTTTAATAATTTCGACAGGAGGGCTCTTCTGACGTTCGTGGGAACAACGCTCAAGTCAGCATGGGTACTGATGAGGTTGCTAATGTTACCGCCGTGGCATGAATGCCAGTCATTGTTTCCTTCATTAAGCACGAGTTAGTTCAACTGAAATAAGGCTGAATTTCAATCATAATGTCGTTTGGGTTCACTCTTCCTCACTTCGTATCTGCACAGCCTGGCACCGTCTGTTTATTGTTAAGCTTGTTAATTTGGAAAGAACCCATTTACGGAGATCGGTTTCGGTTGGACTCGAACCAGCAACAAAAACATCCCCCGAAACTGGACAAACGTCTACCAGCTGAACTGTGCTACCGACGGCGTTAACGCACGCCTCACCAGATGGACGATTAAACTGCCAACCGATCTTTTGATACACGTCATATCATTTTGTGGCCTGGACAATATCAACAATCACAGCAGTTGTCCCTAAATAGTTCAGACTGAACGCCACATCTCCTTGTGATGTAACCTTTCAAATTGCTTGGATCTGCCTAGAATGCCTAATTGCAAACACGTCCCTGAAAAGATTACATAACTGAAGCCTGTCTGGTGATACAAGGTATTTCAGCGTCCGCTTCTTGCTTTCAACACTACTCTGAAGCAGACAACTCCGTAATACACAGAATGGTGGACAGAAATTTTCCAGCATAATCCTGGATTACGATGAACAAGCGGACTGATGCTAGAGCCGCAAACGACAGTAGTGTTCAACTTGTTTAAGTTCATATCTGGAAGTGAAAATGCACTATTGGTTAACTTGCGAAGTTTCAGCAAACAGTAACCCTAGTGTTCAGCACCAACATGGAAAACAGTTGTTTCAGCCTATAAGAGAAAGTTACCGATGCATTTGTGCGACCTTTATACAAAGATCAAGTGGATAAATGCCTAGACTACCATCTGGACACTTAATCGTAGACAGTGTGTTCGAATCTCTAGCATACGTGGTATTGGCGATGCCCCAAAAATCGAAATCGTGGTCACTGGGCCCAACCACCTGCCATTCGCCTGTTGATGTGGAGCACCACAAATTGTCCAGACCTAGATCCGTCCATTCCTCTGTCTCCTGTCACATGGTCATGCTTTCTATCCATTCGACTCCTAGGTTGATACACTGAATCAACCATTCGGATCATTTTTATCTCCTTAGCTCACCCTACAGTCTCGAAAGACAATCAAAGTGAGACACCACTGGGTATTAGGCTGCGACTAGTACGTTTACACACAAAACACTCCGGTTGACCAGACAGCATATATCTTTTGTATTTCAAAGCAAACAGCCAAATGCATGCAAAAAGCGTTTCACTCGTCGAACAAGTCACCACGCAGGTGTTTAGGTGTATTAAATCAGAATACGCTCTGGTTAGAACACACCTTAAAACGCATCTTGCTGTTATGAAGGACGACAGAGTTGCTTCCAACTGATCGTTCAAGTGCTTTCAAGCAATAGCTTATTTGCGAACGGCCTTATTGAGTGTTTGTTGTACATCGCAGGCTAACTACAACGAATACCCATTATGGACGTACATCCCAGACATTCTCATGGTCTTCAGCGAACAGTATTCTTCAGCTAACCTAAGCCGAGGTAGCCGATTCCAATAGCCTTCAGAGGAAAACCTTGGACAGTCCCACGATCTCACGAAGCAAACACGTTGTCGAGTGCGTCAGACATCACATCTTGCACGATCGGACTAGTGTTAATGAACGTTCAGAAGCTTTTGCTTATAACGCTCAGATCGCATCGAGAAGACAAATAGCATTGTGTGATACTCGGAATTAGGGACTTCGAATAGCCCTAGGAGTCGTACTTAAATTGAAACCTCCCACGCATGTAATAAGAAGACCTGGTACTGGTAACAGTAAGCAATTGTTATTCATGAATTGTGACGCCGAATTTATATATGTACAACAGTACTAAAAAATCACAGCTGATCTCATTAGCACATGCAACATCATAAACTGCATGTTAATTGGTGGAATACGGAACAGATGAATTGGCGAATAACGGAAGGCACAACACTAAGACCGTTCGTCCAATCCTGATGTTGTATCTTTAACGCGATATTTGGATTGGCCGTTTGTCAGATCTTCTGTTGTGTCGGGGTTTCGACAATCGATGAATCGAGATTTCCACCACACATTGCCTTTTTAATTCCGATCAGTTGCCTTATGGTAACTTGTCGAGCTCAGAAATGCTCAGTTTGCTTGTTGGCAGATTGAACACTGTTCACACCTAATCATGGCTTTCGCGTTCAGATAGACTTTACGATAGGCCCTTTTCGAAATGAAGCATTCGAGTCGAGTTTTGCTCTTGTTGCAGTTCGTCAGCAGTGCGCGTTCTTATCATGACTAAGATCTGAACTCCGATGGGATAGCCGTGTTGGCCAGTCACTGTATCTACTTGTTCATCACAACTTCGTGCGGACAATTGGAGAAACGAATCAAGAACCGTTTTTTAAGGTGGCTGCGCCAATCAATGGGTTTGGCGTACAATAACCGTGCGCCAATCAACCGAACTTCGAACGCATCGATCAAGAGATGTTTAGCACAGACCAGTTGCATGGCCGAAGTAATTTAACCACTCCGTGTGACCACGACGTATACCTAATTGAAACCGCTAAAGGTTATTGAGGCATTATCAACTATCTGCCATACCTCTAGTGCGCCCATCACAACTTAAGTTACACTACGCCTACTTCAGGGTCAACGTAGCTTTAGCAAACCACGGGTAACCATTACTTTGTCTGATCGGTGGCCCATGTGGACGAAGGAAAACGAGTTCAGCACCTCCACCTTAAACGTTTGGATCCAGGACGTTCACCAACGACATAATGGCAGTACGCAGTGGGAGACAGACCAACACGTCGGTCGACCAGTTGAATGGGGTCCACCAACCCTGGGCTACCAGCACACTGCGTAAGAGTGAGACTAAGACGGCTATCTAGTTTTGAATTTCCCCAGAGTGGAATGTGGATTCAAGCTAACAGGAGCAGTCGTATTGATCCTGCATCCCCTCTAATTATTAGGGGCCGGTAACTTACACCTTTATGATGATGGTCAGTCATGCTTGTCGTACCTTCCGTATCTGTTTGGGCCGGTGAACACTACCGTGATTCGTAGACCGTTCCCTGGAAGTTTGAAATGTACGCCTACCCACAAGAATAAACGCTTCAGCATAAATCAGCCTTCGTCCGTTAAAATTAGTGAAACCGCATTTCTTCTAGAAAAAGACGACGTTTATAGAAAGTATGCAGGATAGACCACTTCAGGTAAACTACAGGGGTGGGCTCAAGACCACACTCATTTTAACTGTACACAGACACTTAATAGCTCGTGTGACACGGACTGTCGTTTTGCGGACAGTATCCAGCTCAACGTAATCATAGGCTCAGAAGGACGGGCGAGCTTACGCGAATCTCCGGTGGGTGTAAGTTTTCATTGAGAGCGACACTTCCATTCTTCGCATAGACATTGAGTTAAGTTGCAATATGCCGACTGAACATCAAAATGCATGCCGAACTTGAACCTAACTTCTATCCCTTGCACTTTCCATGCAGTAACTTGGTCAGTAAAGCTGAAACTCACAGCAAGTGTGTGATCTCAATTTAGTCAGCGTAAAACGAAAGGGGCCAGCCTCTAATTCACAGTCACTCAAAGTGAGTTATAGGCTTGACTATACCACAGTCGTCATGAGCACTATCACCTATTCCTGAATACCAGTGAAAAGTTGACAGGTGCGTACACATATGAATTCGTCAACCAAGATATACACAAACAAAAATGTAACTGAAGAAAATACAGCTCCCCATGGCAAGTGAAAAAACACGGGCATATGTTTACAAGAGTAACACATGATCGTGGAATGAAAAAATCACGGCACAGGGTGACATCACAGCGATTGGTTACGATTGATAGCATTGTGCGCGTGACATGAAGGAACTGGATCCATTAAACACTCAAGGTACATCCACCTGGATTTAGTGCGAATGTTCACTGAATCGTTTACGGACCACGCAGGTGGAATGATAGATGAAAGCATCGACCAAGCTAGCCACTAGAATTTGACAGGGGAAAGTAGGCGTAATTTGGGGAAAAATAAAATGGCTTATTTTATGAAAGAGTGCTGTTGATAAGCATGCTCACTTTATGCGAAAATTTCGAAACCACATACATGCTGAGCACTGCCTGAAGGTTCAACAGCTAGGCAACCATAAAAAAGGGAAGAACACATTATGATAAGCGATTTGTCGGTCTCCGTGGGTCAGAAATAAGACCAACCCGAGACTACAGGTGTTAAGAGAGTAATCATTATTCTCAATTGACAGAACAATTAAGCCATCTACCGAATTACAATTCTGAATCCCTCAGGTACTTAGTGTGTGGTAGTCCGCAGGTCGCTTGAAAACCGTATGTGCCAAATCACGTCGCGAAGCAAGAGTAGATAGCCGACATACATAGTGAGAACAGCGACAGTATCTGTATAGCCGTTTGGAAGTAACTCCGTGAAAAGTGGGCCGTAAAACGCAAAACCGCAGTCTTCTGAGATTGGTTCACAATCCCATAAGACGCACCACTGGCTGATGGATGCTCTTCGATGCCATTCCATCGGAACAGCATACATCAACCATGTACTGATCGGGATGAAACACTAGGAAAAGCACGAACGCACATAGTGGATCAGCACTGCCCATCGGGCTGTTTCAATTAGGTTTCTGCTAGAGGAATGAGACGTGAATTAACAGCTCTACTCTCCTCAATGGGGCTTCGTCTAGCGAATGGTCGACTTCTGATGAGTGACGTAGGCTGCACAGATTTTTAATTATATTAAAAAGTAGCACCGCTTGAGCCGACCATAAGTTGTTTGCAGGTGCCAAAGTGGACACTCCTGAGGAAGGCCACCCGAGGTGGTTGAAACGTAGAGTATTACAACTTGCTCGTAACGTTGTGTTATTCCCAATCTGTTTATCATGAACACTGTCAACTTATAGCAAGTTGAACGCACCTCCATGTTTGTGCGCCTCATTGTCTTCTTCCTAAGGGATTGCGAACCTAGGTTCGGTTCAGTTTAACCCGTACATGGCAGGTCATATTGTGGTGGACTGTCAGGCCGGAGGTGCGAGTTTTCGAACGCTCGGCCGAATACCTCAACGTGGGGGGAGGTACGTTCGAAAACCTGCCGCGATCGGATCAAGAACAACGTGCGCGACCGGATGAGTCATCGCTCGACTGGATCGGNCCCCCCCCACGTTGAGGTATTCGGCCGAGCGTTCGAAAACTCGCACCTCCGGCCTGACAGTCCACCACAATATGTACTGGGAACGAGCGCCTGATATATCTATCTGCTATCAACCAGTAGACATTTATATGAGTCAGTCAGTCATGCCTGTGTCTGATACGGCTGAACTTTCTACTTGTTGTCCGATGCACAGGCGATGACATGACATCTAAGTCTACATAAGGAAGAATAGATGAGTAAAGTTTAGACGACATGACATGGAAGGTATGTAATTAGCCACATCACCACTATGCTGTTTGAAAGATGAGGACATGCAGTCCGAGACGCGTAAATGAGTTGCAATGTATGACCACTAAATTGGTCAAATTGATGTGTGGTTGGAAATGCGGGATGATTAACCAACAAGAAACCTACGAAAAATTACCGCCTAAACATCGTTGAGTAAGTCCGTAATCTAAGAGCACGCTAGCGAATTACTTAATCTTTGGTGACGGAAACAGGCAACTAACTTCATGTCTTCAAGGATCATATGAGCGTAACGAAAAAACAAACGTGTCGTTATTAATAACAAAATCTTTTAGATTTTAGAAGATATGGAACATCACCCCAATGCCGTCATAATTTCCATTTGTATCTGCTTCTGAGGAATACAACCAAGCAGCGTCTTAAGAAGTCAGTACTGGTCAGATTCAATTAGCAGTATGCACAAGATTCCCCCACAAGGAAACGCAAAACAAGAACCGTAACCATTGTCATTAGTCAGCCAGCTTCCTGAAAGCTCTGCGAGATCAAACCGAACCATAAACTTCGCAGTCAGGAAATACCTGGCGAACTACTCAGGTTTCGATTCAAAATAAAATTTGACGGCACATTGAAAATTTGCTCACCGGTGAATACACCGCCGATAATTGCACATGTGTTGGTCAGAAAATGCATAAACGACCTGGAAAACAGAAATATGCGGAATAGGAAAAGGCGATTACTGTCTTGAAGGCATACGCTTTATTGCTGCAAGACAGCTAAGAACAGTGCATGGTTAACCATATTATGGAGTTAAACTACTCACACCAGACATCACTCAACGCTATTTCCAAATGATCACTTCATGTACATTAAATATTTTCTCCCGTATGATGCAGTAAGGCGCGTGGCTT
This sequence comes from Paragonimus westermani, assembly GCA_008508345.1. Lineage (NCBI taxonomy): Eukaryota > Metazoa > Platyhelminthes > Trematoda > Plagiorchiida > Troglotrematidae > Paragonimus > Paragonimus westermani. The sequence continues at coordinate 54,364 of QNGE01002651.1, forward strand.
CAGGTCCAACTACGGCGCACATGTGGCAATCCTTCATAGCACCAGTATTGGCTAGACCAATGGATAGTGCTTGAACAACAGATAAATGAAAACCATACAGACCGTCATCCATCACTGTTCGTGAAATTCCTCGATGAAACTGCGCATACTGATTGTTTAACTGGTTTTTTTTGAAATAATGGATTCACAGGCCACCAGCCGGTTTCCGGAAATCCCTAGTTAGACTTTTACTTTGGCAAGTGAAAGTACAAGACATCATATCGGAAACAAAGAAGTAGATTTCTGATTGCACACTGATATTCTACACACGAATGGGCTTGTACCTCTCTGGTTACGAAAGCTCCGTGGAAAGGTTCAACATAAGGACAGGGGTAATTGTTGACATGCACACAGTAAAAACATTATGCACGTCAAAATGGGTGATTTATGAATAGTATAATCCGAATCAAACAAATTGAAACATGCACATCAAGCCATGCTTCGGGTGGTATTTACACTAAGGGAATCAGTTCCGCTCTAAAGGCTCTGATGCCATTTTACGCTGCCATCATACTCACACGAGAAAAATTGGAATAACCGAGACTTAAATCCGTGACCGTATAATTGGCAGGATGCCGTTACGGTAGCCATAGTAAGCCGGAATAAACGCATCCGACGCCAAATGTTGCGTGGATGAACCTCCACACGTTACGAACACTAAAAAAAACCACTTAATGCACCGGAAGTTGCCCTCGACAGGAGTGTGCTTATCCTGACGACACGCTGAGGAAGATCAAGTATTTTAACTAAGGTCCGATTTATCACGGCAAAAAAAATTGCACGGTACTGAATCTTCACAGCGCTGAACTGCTTTCTGTTCACACTGACCAGAGTTGGACATATGTCGATGAACCTGTCGAAAACAAGCCCTGGATAATGTGACTAAATGCGCCAGACCTCAAGGCGACCATGGATTCGCCACTGCACAGCATCATACAAAACAGTACGAACAAAATACACGCAGCCTTCTTAGATGTCGCAACTTTCAAAATGCTCTCATATTTCGGTTGCGCCAATTCCATCCTAGGCAAGTATATCCGCGTTTTGCAGACTCAACATGTAAAAGCTCAGAAACGAGCTGAGTAGTGGATGGCTTGTGGTTATCGAACAAGCGCCATCTAATCTTGTCCAGTCAAACGACTTGACGTTGACGCCATTGATTTCCACGTGCACGATTGTTGGATGTTCCCTTGGTGACTGTTTATGGGTTCCGTAAGTGAGCCATAAACTTAGGCCACTCGGTGGTGTGGACGAACATTTCTAATCGTGGAAGAACGATTAAAAAAAGGTGACGGCGAACACTGTTGACGAAACTGTTGTGATGAGCAGGAGTATGTGGAGAAAATGAACGTCATTCTTTCAGGTAACACAAAGTTCCTACCGGACAGCCAACCGAACAACATACTGCTAATGGAGAAACATATTTACGTGAGTTGCAGACTTTGCTTTCACATGGGCACATAAACGAAATCCGTATAAGTGTATGACGTCTATTAGTAGCACAGCCCCGCAGTTATACGGTTTACCAAAGATCCGCAAACACCATTACGGCCAATTCTTGACTGCGGGTTCGCCTTATCACAAACCGACCAAGTAGTTGGTGGGTGTTTTGCAGCCAGTTCGCGCGGTCACTATGAAGTTTTCTCTGAAGGACACGTCTGAGATGTGTGGTATTCTAGATAATGCTGATTTGAAAGGAAAAGTTATGTGCTCTTCTGACGTAAATTCGCTTTTCACAAATGTATCACTAAGAGAGGCAATCGATCTTGTCAGTAGCTTTACAACTTATCGACATTATTTTGATGACATAACAGTGTTCGTACAGGATAAAGAGACAGCAGAAAAATTGTTGGATCTGCTGAACTGTTTACACCCACACCTAACGTTGTCTGAGTCTGAAAAGAAAGACACGCTCGCCTTTCTGGACATCACCATTAAGTGACGGAAGAATGGTACAGTGTATCGGTCAGTACGTCGGAAGCCCACTTAGAACGGACAATACCTGAATTTTCAACAGTTCTCACCCACACAGCACAAACGCTCATTGGTTCGCTGTCTGTTTCACAGAGTTGAGATTTATCCCTGATACCTTGGTCTCCAATGGCTTTATTGACCTTCACAGTAGGTCGAAAGTAGTAAACCTATGAGAAACATGTTTCGAGGATACCCATGTACATCCATGCAAAGGGGATAACAGCATGGCGCTTTTAACAGGAAGACTGCCGTAGGTCATCCAACGGACGGGCAATGCAGCCATACTGCTCTTGCTCAGTCAAACCAAGTCAGTCACAATTACTAAGACGCGGATACCAGAACTATCCACCTCACACTATAGTAACCAGCTCATCTTCAGCTGCGGTGACGTTTATATCGGCAGGACTGATCCATCCCTGAGCCTCAACACGAAGGAACACATCCCCCAATAGACTGAGGACTTGTGCTGTGGCGCGACCCCACAGAACAGCGCAAGCCGGCTTCCTCGATCGTCATGGACAGTTAAGCACCACCGATGTACTGCAATCTATTATGATGATGATAATGAGAAAACTGCTGCAGAGCGGTCACGTGGTTGATCGGACAAACGCTTTTTGTGTTTTGGTGCGTCATCACAAGCCCATCATCATTAATCACTTCGGACGCTACTCTTTTCATGCGTAACAAGTCAATCCACTGTGTGCGAAATTCGACCCTGAACCTTCGCCTGCTCTGGTCTTGACTAATGACAGACTAGTGTAGTGAGGACGGGCGGTCGCACAATACTACTTACACCACTATTCAGTAGCAGCATGGATCGATATAATTGCGGGAGAGATACGGGAAGGATCATTAGTGGGCAGCATCACGTACAATGACTTCGCCACATGACGGAACTGAGACATGGTGTCCAAAGCGACTGGAGCATCCTCAGAAGAGTGCGGTGTGCAAATGAGTGTTTCTGTACGTAGTCCCGTCGTGTGTTGGTTCCCCCCAAATAAACTCCTGTGCCACCCGACTTATGGGTTCACAACACTAGTGTGTGGATTTGCTTGATTTACGAGCTTAATTCGTTTAATATTTTTTTGAATTTCATCCCTCTCATGTGGAGCAGCTGACGAGGACATACGAAATGGTGGTAGCATCTTGCAAACCTGGTCTGAGCTTGATATTCAAGTTATTATCGGACCTTCGGGATCACCCGTTACACATAACCGTAGCAAACATTGTCTAGTTATTCACGTCAGGTCATCCAGAACGTAAGTGCGGATGAGGAACTAATCAGAGTGGGCGGATAATGTAAATCTGTAAGAAAAAAAGTCACTCCAATGATTCCCATAAGCGTGAAAAACGGCAAAATATCTGTTACGTGACGATGCAGTTGGTGGTCTGCTGCAACTTGAAGGACTTAAGGTGTCGAACGGTTGGCCCGAACCGTAGAGAGGTAGATATGGCATAGATCTGTACAACGTAAGCATGTTTCGTCAGATCCTCATCTATTTCCGTAGGTTTGTGACGGAAGCAGAGACGAATCTCAAGGACGTGAACATTTTTTGGTGACACTTCCTTAAACTGGTGAGGAAACATGACAACGAAGATACTTTAAACGCTGACGAAACCACTTTGTAGCATTGCGATATACCGGAGGGGACATTGAACGCACTGCGTCTTGGTGTCTGAGTCCAAACAATAAACAAAAAGACTGGCACTGTTGTCTTGCAGTAGTAAGTGTGGATAAAACACAGCACTTAATTACCAGGCTATGTAAATGTCCGCGTGGATTCTGCGCAATGGACAAGAAGGTCCTACAAACATTCGCAGAATGGTCAAATGACTGTATCAGTATCTCAGTGTTGGTTCGTTGTATTAAACCAGAGAGTAATAGTCCAGGGGTGCAGGATACTGCGATAAAGCTCGAAAAACAAGACAGTGGCCTGTGCGATGACTTGATGATCATCGATCTCGGGATGAAGATGGGCAAGCCGATATAAGTCCCCGTTGCGCGGACCCAGGTCGTGGATTGGCGAACCACCTTCGAAGTGACGGCTAACTGCGAATAACGGCGGATAAGCAGTCGCGGAAAATGAGCGGTAGTACTACCAGGAAGTGGTAGATTCACTGTTGGCAGCTGGGCCTCATACAAAATGCCACAAAGGCTCACTGGTGGTACTACAGTATGGCGTACGTCACCCGGTCAATGAAAGGTGTCAGACGCCCAAACAGTAGTCCAGGGGATCCCGTCTGGTGACCTGTCCGTAAGGCTTACGGGCGTTTTCAGGCTCTGTCAATAAGGGTCGGACCCTGTGAAAAGCAAACGAATCACTAGTCATCACCGGGTGCAATCGGTACGTAAGAAATACCAGACATCTTGAATGGCTGGATCACATTTAATGGGTGTATTGACGAATTTGGTCACCAGCACCCGACAACGAGAAGCATCCGTCGTGACAGCCCTGTTGACCTTGGACGTCCTAGCTGGACAGATGTATCAGACCGGACCTGCCTTCCTTGGTGAATCTTCGGACTGCGGTGCTGCTTCCGTCTCAACCTCATGTAGGGTGCACTATGCCATCTGGATAGAAGGATCCAATTTGAAGAGCATATGAACCGAACCACTACCGGTAACCGGGACCCGATCGGCTGAGAACTTCGTGCTTTACCCAGCTGCCATGTAGGTTAGGTTCCTTTCGAACCAGTAGTTCCGGGTGAGGCCTATCAAGCGAACCCCTTTTTTCAGCACGGGCAAACGAGAAGTATTCTGCCTGGCATCTATAAACCCATGAAAGTATGGTGATTGCAAATCTTGTCTTACATTCCTATCTCAACTGTTTTGTCGAGGTATCAGTGGTCGGTTTTGCCTCAGTGTCGCATTATATCGTACTAAACCGACCGATCTCATTTACACCCTTTCGTTAAATAACTGTTCGCTTGTAAACCTCCCCTTTTCCAAGCTCGCTTTCAGGCACACAGACACACACATCAGCAAACTGCCTCATTCGACGCTCGCGACGGAAATCACAGCCAAAATCATAAGGCGTCAAAAACCGACGTTCCTTTGTATGGAGAACACAAACCCCTACGCACCCCCACCCGAACACCATTTAAGCTTGCCAACTTCAATGTACGAACACTTATATAAACACGTCAACAGGTAGCTGTTGTACGTATTTTGAGGGCCCTCGACACCGATGTCTGTTATTTTGTTGAAACACGGATTCACGATTCCAGCTCGGCGCCACACCTTCAAACTCCCTCAGCCGCTTCACTGAACATGCACAATGTGCGCTTGTCTGGAGACCCCGCGGTCCACGACACCGACCAAGTCGGTGTTGGAATTGCTCTAAGCGTAAACGCAGGGAAGGCGCTGCTTGATTACATTCCCGCCAAAAGCTGCGTCTGCGCCGTCAGACTCGAAGGTATGGTGAGAGCGTCGAGAGGCGCCCACCAAAACCGCTATCTGTTTGTTGTTGTGGCATATGCCCTACAGACTGTAGTCCAGGCGCAGTCCAACGTGATTTTTATTATCACCTCACTAACCTTCTACACATCGTGCGGCGCACGGACATTGTAGTACTGGTTGGGGACTTGAACGTCCAAGCAGGCAGACTGGCTAAGTGTTAAGGAGGCCTACACTCTTTTGGTACTCGTCAGACAACGGCAAACGTTTGTTGCAGCTCTGTGCTGATGACGTGTTTTGGCATGTACTAATTTCCAACGTTCTAGGTGTCACTGCGCCACCTGGCGACTTCCATCGCCCAGTCATAAGTGAACAACCAGTGCCCATATGGCCGTCAGCCATCGGTGCAAGTTAATCTGGAGCACCTTTCCGAATTCCGATCGCGCATTGGTATGTTCAAAGTTCCCTCGGCACTTTGGTGCAAGGTCACTTCGTCGTCCACCACAAGATGAAGTATCTAAACTAAGAAGGATATAGGAGCTTTACACTTACAATAGCGTGCTTGACTCTAATTTAGGACCTCACCCACCAAAGGACATTGGAGACGTACGGCATTTAATGGGTTAGTATGGCACTACCGGGTGTGACAATACTGTTCGTTTAGCTGCCAACCGCTGGGTTTGTATGCAACCGCTAGAACTTCTTGACACTAGCCTGAAGATTCTATCCAACAGTGACTACAATTCAGTTTGCAAGGCCACTCGTCTGGAAATCTGGAGACAACTAAAGGAGGATTGCAAGCTCTAGAGGACACAAAGTTTTATCCAGGTAGAACTGTGAACAGTGATTCCTAATGATTTGTATCGCCGGGGTGCGATAGGCTTACGGGAATCTCCTGACCGACCTGAGTGCAGTAAAACCAAATAGGTGCAGTGCCGTTCTTAATTCAGATGTAACTGAATATGAGTTTGATGTGTTTGTGGAACTTAGTTCACAGTGTAAGCTTAACGATTGAACAGGCACATCCCGGTTGCCGAATACACTGGTATTGTTGGGCTGACTAAATACAAATATTGGATCTGGTCATCACGAGTTGTTACAGTGGCTGACAAACGCTCCCCCGAAATTGGTCTAAACCCACTGTCTCGTCGCACAGTTTTCCCTTAAACAGAAAGGTACACTTCGATAACAAGGCCAAAAAACTGGAAAATGCTGTACGCAGTTTGGAATTTCTTTGACACAAATCTACAACCTCACGACACAGTGTATTAACAATGCAGTGAACTTGATGTGCGGACCTTACACGCTAACCCTACACAACTCAGTAAGCGCTCTGACGAAATCCCCACCAAGTGCTCCACATTCTACCCTATATTTTTGAACTGGTAGAACGATTGCCGCGTTTTGGTATGCAACTCACAGATGAAATCTACACACAATCCACGTACGGAAACCTTGGTGTAGCCGAAACCGTTTTTCGTGAATGCGATTGAGTACTTGGCGAAAAAAAATGTGCCACTTATCACCACTGTACTAGGGATAATGTTCGCTATAGATGAAAAGGCAAATTACGTGACCCCACTTTCCAGATTTCGCTACAGGGGCAGACTTTTCTGTGCTAAGTAGAGTAGCTCCTTGGGACATCGAATGGACACAGGTTTACCCGCACATCTTAACAGACACCAAAAATTTGTCATTAGTTTCGTGTCTACGGGTTTGATCTTCCGCGATCACCTGGTTGACTTGTCAACAAACAATGGCTGATTCCACTTTGGGCAGGCAGTGTGTTCCAATGACGTGTGAGTGATGTGTGGTTTCTGTGTTACGAGCATAAAGTAAGCCATCGAAGAAAAATTACGAGAACGAAACACCCAACCGCCCAGGGGGGCCATACATTTTCCGGTCGCTCTACTGTTACTGTTACAGTACCACTTTACTGAAATCATAACTCCATGAGGTTCAGACATTTCCAGCTTACGAAAATACCGTTTATGAATCACCCAGATAACCTACATCACGCAAATGTAGGGCGTGTTCGAATATAGCATTTTTCGAATGCCCGAGGGGTGGGACATTTTAGGAGGTGGAGTATATAACCATCTGGTCATGTTGTTGTGATGACTGGAACAGAATTCTGATAAACACTAAAACCAACCGATGCTGAAACTTTGAAACGTACAAGAATAACTCCTCAAATGTCGAAAGAGCTTACAGGCACTCGGTATTTGTGTGTTGGTAACGTCTCAGCAGTGACACGGAAGGTTTTTCATTCTATCTTTTCCTGAGATGTTTAATTAGTCCGATAGAGCTTGTGAATTCATAACGAAATGATGATAAAATAGCGTAGGTAAATGGCTGATAAACGCTAATCAGTGCACCAGACGCCGTCTTTTGCAGCCAAGCAGACCGTAAAACATTTGTGACTACGTCAAACATTCGGTTAAAACCATCAGATAGAGGCACTCGAGATAAGTTTAAGAGAGCATCAGTCATCTCGAGTGTAAATGTTTGTGGTAATGGCAAATCTAGAACAACCGTGTTATTCAAATAACAGAAGCTCATGCTAGTTTCCGGAACAGGGGTTATGGCATTCCAGGATGTTCGTTGTCACGTAGAAGTACGTTGCGTGAAAAGGAATGCCAACACGAAGGTGTACAAGGTGATGAGTGAATACGGTAGGGTGTACAATACAGAAAAACAACAAGAGCTTACTTATGTTCCTGTGATATTTTGACGAGAATAGGAGATATTTCATAGTTGAAAAACAGGCCCGGAATTCCTTGACCATTACCATTCAAAGGAGTACCTTTTGAATGCCACGTGACGGAATATTGGTTAGACTCCACAGTGTCCATAGCGTCTATCTGTTTACGAATCACAAAACGTCAACGTGAAACTTTGAAAACTGAAACATCCTGTTAAAAATCAGAGGGTAATAAAACTAACCAAAAGCATTAATGTAAAAATCTTATTCGCGCATGTCGCCCCAAGTCACAGCGCTAACCTATGCGTTCCGCAACAAAGTTGTAGGGACAATCCGGTACCCGAGTTACTTTTGTCAGATTTGTCTGAAATGATGAATCTCTGCGCACAATCACCTGAGGAAGGTACATGTAACAGCGAGATGTGTCGGACTCAAAAACAGGACAACACACGAGCAATCCAGGGAATAACGAGAAATTACACGGCAAAACTATACGACCAATCCAGGTCACTATGGGGTCGCCCGGCTAGACAAACTTCGATCGGTCATGTAGGCATCAAGTGCTTTGATAAGAGGATATGCGTCACCGTCCAGTTAACACTGCAGTTGGTATATTGTTCTGAAGGTGGTGTGAACGTGTCATGTGCCCCAGCTTCGTGTGAGTTACAATTCACTCTGCCTATGCCATGCTACGGAGAGGTAGACTATTCGATTTTAAAAACGGGGTAATTTTGGCATACCAGTAAATTCAGCTCCGCCCACGAAAGTTTACTCGAAGGTCTCGTAGACTGAGAAATACTGTCACGTGCCAGCCAAAAAAAACCGAAAGATATCGTGTGAGTGGAACGGATCGATTTGCTTAAGTGATACAAAGGATGGACGGTAGGATCGGCTAAAACTGTATCAAAAAGTGCCTCGAAATCCGAGCCGGCACCTAAATGCCATACAATGAGAGTCACAGCTGAACTACAAAAGAATGAATAGAACAATTTTTTCGGTAAAAGTAGGTCATTACGAGCTGAGAATTATCCTCCTTTGATTCACAAATCGCACTTCTTGTGACTAAGTGAAAAGAACAAATGTAATCCAAACGAGTTTGATGTGCAAAAACATCAATAGTATGTTCTTCAGATAGAGGAATCGTTCTAGTTATTTTACCAATGACAGACATTCACCGATCGTACAGGAGGCATTTTCAGCCTTCATGTTGAGTTAAATGGGCTAATTAGATCGGTTTTCATACGCCGACCTTTGTTGTGACGGATGACCAAATCAGAGGTGAGAATATTCCAACATTCGGTGAAGTACTTTGACGCAGCAGTGAGGTATGTTCAAAAGCCCACAGAGAATGGATTGCGGGAAAACACAGATGACCGGACGAGGAATCAGTTAACGAAACCGGACCAACGGAGGAGAAATTGTGGACAAAAAACCCATGACAGAAGGTGCCAGCCATACACACGTAAACCAGGCAGAAGCACAAACAAGTGTGGATGGAAAGCACCGCTGTGTCATGGGCTGGAAGTCCGGTTCATAAATACGGGCGCGCATGTGGCGTGGGGACGCTGAGTTTGACAATAAAGATCATACTTTTCTGCACGACATTTTGTTACATTCTATTCGGAGGTCGGAATACTTTCTGTGACCTTTCGCTCATCCAAGCCGGTAACGGAATGCAAGCATCCAGTAAAACAACGTCTCAGACTCATACGGTATACGACGGAGACACCGTTATCTATTCGGTGGATTAGTCAGGTCAACCTACAGTCCTGAACGAAACCCCGTAAAAAAATCTCGGGGTGCTCTTAAGCTCATCAGTGTGCAGCATCAGAGACGAACTTACTGCTGTCTTGAAGTGAGCACGAAGCAGTTTAAGTACTTACGAACTGCACACTTTCGCCGAACATGTTCAATTGAACTGTTGAAGTGGTGATCAACTGCAGCACTGCGGTGCACACAATGAACGCGTGATTTTGTTAGTGCTATTTTTCACACCTTTGCGCACAAACCACTTTTTTGTAGGGGATTTCAAGCGAAGTTTAGTCTGCTGCTTTAAAATAAGGTTTGCCACTCTGTTGTGAACACTGTTACCAAAATTGCAGAACAAAAATGTGTTGCAAAATGATGGGGCACCTGCCTAATTTTATCAGAGAGCGTTCTTTCTATGAGACTTGGACCACCACAGGTGAACTGGATGATAATTTTCGGACGTTCCGATCCAAAAAAATCAACGATTTTGGTAGCTGGAATTTAGATAAAGAATATACAAACAGTTCACAATAATCATTCTGAAACCGTGAACTTTCGAGTTACCAATTAAGACCATTACCTATCAGGTCACCGATTTTACGAACATTGCCAGAGGCAAGACGATTAAAATAACTAATATAACGTCGATAACCCGAACAGACACCTGGTGAGTTCAAAACCAAGAAGACAGTGGTCGTAGAAGCTCACAATTATCATACTGTGCTCATAGGACCGTAACAGGTGCAAATTGGTCATCCAATGTTACACACTAATGCTAATCGCCCCATCACAAACAATCCTTAAGGGACGGAGGATCGAGCGGATAACAGTTTCGGCTCCTGATTAGGGAGGTTACCGATTCAAATATTGGTCAGCTTTCTTTACTGATGAGGAAAAAAAATGAACCGGTCACAACGGAATGCTAGTTTGAGGGGGAACATTATGAAATATAAATAGTATACACGGCCATGGTCAGTACAGCAACTAAGGAGAGCAGTAGACAACACGCAATTCTGGAAAGATCAACAAATTAAACCGCTGTATAACAGATGGGGAAGGCCTAGGGGGAAAAAGCAGAGCAAGGGGACCAAACATAACTGAAGATAATCACTTCAGATAGTGTGGACAACCGGGAACATTCCACTGAAGTGGGGCTAATCGATGATGGTGTACTTAAACCAGTAACTCGCGCAGCACTTTTACGGTAACTTCAAAAAAAGGATAAACACAAGACATGTGAACAGACGCTCGACGTTCTATTAAAACATACTATATCAGACTAGAATCTAAAAACGCCGAAAAAATTTCGGAATCAGGAGCAAAGCATGTGAAGACGAACCACCTTCCATAGTACTGGTCAACCTTATCTTAGACAAGGTGTCCCCGAACGACAGCTTCAGAAGCAGCACAAACAATAACAGATAATAGTTCTCGAACCGGGATGCACATTCCAATCTCAAAGTGCAAAAAGTTTGAACAACGGTGTAAGTATGAAGAGCAAACATTGGATAATGAAGTAACGGGTGTTGTTAGCCTGTCCGCATATACATCTTCAGATGTAGAAAGTACTCATCGGTACAATGCTCAAGATTGTCACTGACAACGGTCCAAGAAGTGGCAGACTGACAGATAGGAAAACGTAAAGAAAAGAATAATACAAAGCACTGGAAATTCACGAAGAGTCAACAGTTCTACGAATGCAGGGTAACCACTGACTGTGGCTCACTGTTGCGTCTGAGAGTGTTCCCAGTCGGCGCAGTCTTCAGCCTGGACGGCAACACTTCCAAAACTTACTGAGTGGGGCCGTCAACGCTTTCACAACCCTTGGTCACAAACTCGCCTGCATGTCTAGTAATTCTTTTCAACTATGAGCAGCCGTGCTGAACCACTTGCGGTGTGCGGGCGCTCCCTTGGTAAACGAACTACATGGTTCAGCCAGTGAAGACGGTGCATTCTTATTATCTCGGTCAAGAGATTGGAGATCATGGAGACAGTTGCGCAGCTCACTTAATCCACCCAATAGATGCAGGTTAACAAGCACAGGCATCGGTGGTCATACAGACAACTCCACAAACGGGTCACGTCTCTGGTCAGTCGGGGCAACGGTGAAAGCAACACAAGACGTGGACTCTAACTTCACACCACAGGAGGATATCACGCGAATGACATAAACGATAGAAAATAGCTAAGTAACATTTTTCACCTAAGTAGAGCGATCAACGGCCGCAGGCGATCTATACCACTGGCTTGGAAAAGCAGTGTCTATGCTCCAGTCTCTGAGCGATACATTTGTAAACAGGTCGGATTCCTTTCTGCTCTTCCCTTACTTCGTTTCAGAAGTCATGGGCATCCTGGATACAACACAGACAGGGTCAATACTTTTTTGGTTGTTATGCAATGTTCCAGCACTTTTTGAAGACGGGAATGGATGCTGGGGAATAACACGGACGAGACACCTCTTCAACCTGTCATGCAAAACGGAGTGTGGCCAATACAGACAAACGTCTGTCACACTATTTATGAAAATGGTTGGAGAAAGTGGATTCGAATCTAAATTTCCACTACTTTCCAACAATTTAAGCTCTAAAGCCACTTCGGTTTACGACAGAAGAAAATCAAGGGTAACATAATTAACCACACTGTGTTCGTCATCCTCATCTCAGTGAGTCGAGTCAAACGAGTTGAATTGCTCTTCAACGTGTCCCGCCCATCTGTCAAGTCACCGCAACAATGTGAGAATTCGTGAGCCATTTGCTTTTTGCGTACAGTATCACTAACACCGTATCGACGCTCGGTAGAACTGCAAATTAGAGTACACATCACTCGACTACTTCTCGATAGAATATATCCTCCACACTTCTTTGTGACACGTTTGGCCAAATAACCCTTGAGGTCCCTACACAGGCGCTTCGCAGACTTGCGCTGCAGGTCCTGGTGGTCGCTGTCTTATTCGGAGTTGGCAAATCAATCGACGTTTGTTCCTAAGCGTTTGACTCGGGAGCAATCCACCTCCACCGTATTTGTAATCCTTCCTTGAAACAGACGCTTCTGCAACACGTCTGTATAGCTGCTGAGATCTCCGTCCAGCGCCAAGTTGGACAAAGTCAGTGCAGTGACCTGAGTAGTTCGACTGTCGGTGGCGACCAACAGTTTGTTGATACGACCTCATCCCCCAGTTACCAAATGAGCAATTTGCAGTTGCAAGAGTCTGAGCTTTGAGCAAACGACAAAGTGAAATTGGTCCAACAACGACATGGGTCGAACCAAAGTGGTTGCCAAAAATTAAAAAACCGTTAGTGGAGTAGCGTCACTTAAAGTTAAGGAGACGGCCTATATGTGTACAGTTGGGTTGCGCAGTAGTTTTCATGTGATTCGTTGTCGCCTTGTCCTGAGATACACAGTCCGTAAAATATGCGTAACTGCATCATTCCACTGTCGCGATCAATGTGTCGCGTCTGGACAGTGAATAGGCCACTCAGTTACTTCTTCCCAATAAGTGCAAGAAAGTCTAACAGTTAAACACCTCTCAGACAACCAAAGAACACATCGTAAAAGACGATTTTGGTGATGCCCGAACTATAATCTGTAACAACGTAAGCAAATATTACAAACAACGTCTTCCTGACCTCTACTGAGAGTCTAACAGTCACAAGCGACCGTTCACTTGGATCCAACTGAGCATGCTTTACTATACGTCACATCGTAGTGCGATCCCCATTCTCAGCTTGACCGTAGAATTCGACCTTATGATCACCAGAGACCTCAAAAAGAACCGTTGATCGACTGCAGGATTCGACGGTGAGTTCAAATGAACGTCAGTAATAGAATAGTAAGCACGTGTGGCCCAGACACCGCACGCCTAGTTGCAAATTCGGAGGGATGTTCGCCTGAGCAACCTGCCGAAAGATTTATCGCAGACAAGTTGTATCCGTCAAATAGTAAATATTGTATTGCAACAAATAAAATCTTCTCATAAAACAATGCCGAAAGAAAATTCAAGTTTAATTACAAGCGAGTAGGCTCACGGAGCCTCGAAATTCACCAATGAGCTAACAGTGATTCGCAGGCCATTCATAGAAAAAAGAAACCAGCGTAAATTGTCTCGTAATCTGAAGAACAAGAGACCCCTAATGTTGCGTTAACGGTCCCACAGGCCTGGAATATAGGCACAGCGGCTCAGTCTTCCATTGTGTCGTACAGTGAACCGATAAACCGTTGGAACCATTAGAACACTAGAATTACGCGTTATAGTTCATAAGGGGCGGATAGAAGTATACGAAATTTTGTCTGTACTGTAACATTACGTACTGTATCGTTCATAAGCGTACACCGGCGTCCTCAGATACAAAAGATCTAATTCACAGGTATCTCAGTTCCAATTAATCACAAGATACTTGACCACCGCTGGTGATCACTTCTGCAACTACCGTACGATTCACAAGTTGAAAGCTGAACTAATAAAACACATCTTGAACTAAGATTATGAAAGCACATTTGTTGTTTGCTGAACTTAAAGTCATAGCGTAGAAGAACGCTGATTGAAGAAAAGTACATGAGTTCATAAGGTACCGGTCAAATTGTCAGCTTTAATACCGTGTTGTTTTTGGCCGACAGGCTTTGCCGCATACAGTGAACCTACTGAAATACAGACGCCAGAAGTGATCACGGTAACCGGAGCTTGCGTTCGCATGTCTAAAGACTACTAGTCAGGGGTGCTGACTATTAAGCTAACCATAGTGCACACGTCGTAGTTCAATTGGTGATGAACATGAGCCGGTTATGGAGGGTTTTAGTAAATAAAAAAATCATCATAAAACATAAGGCATGAAGAAGAAATTGGACAGGCATTAACATCAAAGTACACGTTGTATAAAACACAACTGCACATAACATCTAACATTACACCCAACCATGCGCATTCGCACCAGCGTTAAAACGAATATGATGTTCAACGAAAAACCAAGGAGAGTGAAAATTAGTCGTAAAAAGGGAAGTAGTCAACGAATATTTTTTGGGGGGAAAACAACGATACTGACTGGGATTTTTCATCGACAGCCAAATATGTTCCTTTACGGTTTGGACCTAAACCAAGAACAGTGTAGTACAGCAAACGTTCACGACAACGTTTGCAAACCCTGAACACAGGTTTTCAGTTTTTTTAAACATACACAAACATAGCATGGATTGACGCACGTGAAATGTGTCGGAGTCAACAAAGCGCATGGAGCGAGAATGTTACACTCAGCAAACAACAGGCCTGTTACTGTACTAACTTCTCAAGTAAATCGGTTCAGAGACAGCAACATTCACGTCAATGAACTTAACTGACAACTAGTGTACCCAATCAGACTGTCGGTTGCAAGATTTCCGGCACAAGAGACAACCGTGATCTGGGAACTTCGTACAAACGTCTGACCGGTTGCGACACCGATGGGGAATGCTCAGTGCAGCAGAAGATTAACTGGTACTCCCAGTATATGATCCAACCATTTAAGTCCATGCACCTATAACCATTGAGCGGACGAACCATATTAACTTGAATCATCAAATGTTTGTCCCTTGAGCACAGCGTTACTTATTGATCAGCATATCTCGATACGGGCGACTGAGCACAAACACCGATGGTTGAATATCCGAAGATGATTAGCACCCGTGTCTCGTAACTTTGGAACAACAATGCCGTTACAGTCGTCTCACTATGTGATCCTGATATCTTCAGAGATATGCCTCTTTGCCGCCAGAAGTAGCTCAAAATTCATAACAATCCTGCCGCTACTGATTCAACCTTCTAAGTACATAGACAGATCAGTAAACCCTACGCAATGCATGTAGTAACACATTGAAGATTATTAGATTCATAGTAGTATGCCGGAGTCCAACTTAGTGTTGCTGACTCTCCCCTGCCAGTTGAGATGAATGATGCCAACCAAATAAGGGTAACTGAACACTACGGTGGGATGTGGCTCAGCTGATCTGGTCTAGATATGAACGTTAACAACGAAATTAATGTGGTATCCTGACAATGCCCACGTTTACACAAAGCATGCTCAGGCGGTTAAAAACGGTATCAATCGAAACAAAAACCAGTTAACAAAAAACACCGGAAAAAACTTACGGAATCCTTGTGACGGATGTAAATGGTTGGAACGAGTTTCATATAGTAAGTGATCATTTGGAAGGCTAAAATAAGATCGTAAAGTACAGAACACAATAATTTAGCGTCAGTAATGCGAACGAATACAGGGTAAAACATAAAGTGATCTTCCAGTTGATGTCTAGTTGAACGTGTCAAAATAAACAAAAAGAACAAATCGTTTTTACCAAATAACCAAAAACGAAATACGTGCGGGGTCTGACCGTTCCCAGCACAAACACAACTAGATTGTGATGAGCAAAAGGACACTGAATGCACCGGTGATACCCGCTACGTGATCCGTCTAGGGTATGGGCTTAACGATTAACAGGGGAGAGAACTTGTCTTGTGAGGTAACCGTTACAGTCACAGCCGTCGGCTGCGTTTGTAACCAGTTCGGGCTGTTGATAACAGATAGAAAATAACGACGTTACGAGCAAGTTGTAATACTCTACGTTTCAACCACCTCGGGTGGCCTTCCTTAGAAGCGTTGTAATCGAAATCACATTGAATGTGATAAGTAAGCGAACCAATTCCAGAAGTAACTATCCACACTACCAACTAGGAAGTTGCACGTTCGAGCCCCAGTTGTCGCGACTTTCTCTGTCTGGATAGTGAGAGGGCATCGAACCCACAGGTGACCTAATGTGTTACGTGATAGCAAACAAACTGCGACATAAAAGCTGAAGACGAAAATCTGTGAAGCAGAAAACGAAGACTCTTCGACGGCCTTGCTTGTGCTAGTGCACATCGCCTGTTAGACTAAGTGTCCACGACAATAGTAGCAGACTTTTTATGATATGACAGACGTTCTCGCACTCGTGTTTCCTATAATAAGCATCCGTTTGAGAATGTGGACCATTTCGTTTACTTCGGTAGTATTATCTCGCCAGCCTGAACTGTTAAGCTTGACAATAATAAACACTAACGAGAAAAGCGACGGCGCACGTTGACTTTTCCAGCCTACATCTCTAGCGTCGGAAAGGGATCGGACTGTTGTTTAACGGAAAAGTACATGATGCGTGTACGCGGTCTTCTTTGCTTTACTTTTGGGGAGACGTGGTCCGTCTGTGACGAAGTTATCGACCAAAATACGACTTTTGACCAATTAGCCCACGTTGAATGGCCTAATCGCGTGGGCAACGCGAGTGCTCATGAGCATATAGTTAGAAAAACTTTGGGTGAGTGAACAACTGGTAAAGCGATACAAACGCACGGTTTACAACGTTTCAATCACATTCTATGCATGCCTGCTGAATGTTTATTATACACGGCACCATTCACTGAGACTAACAGCAATCCAGTAAAGCCACGAGGTGGTGAAACAATGATGTGATCAAGAAATATGAAGATCCTGACCATTCCGGTGAATCAAGCGGGTAGGTGTCGGTTGTCTGTTTTAAGACCTAGTAATCACACAAATCGCCAATCGGAAACGTGGTCCGAGAGGCCAATGTGGTTGCATCCGCGACGTCCGTAGTTCCTCTTTATAAACATATTTTCCATTCTATAAAAGTTTTCGATTTTACATTTCAAGTCACTGTTAACATGAACGACACGACGAAACATAGCACCGTCTGGTCCGATTCATGATTATCGTGAACGAATCAATGCTCCGTGTCCTATTCAGTAGCGTTAACCACCCAATGACCTGTCTGTTCATCAACCAACATTCTAAATTGACAACTAAAACTTTGGATTTCTCGTCCCATTTCGAAATGTGCGAAATGGTGGACCGGTTTACAAAATAAGAAATTATATATAGTTGCCAGTTCGTTCCAGTTGCCACATTTCAGAGATGAAACCTTCTACCGAAAATAACCAAAGCTAATACAAGGGCAGCAATCCGAGACCGGGATACTATAGTATAGAATTCATCGTTGTGTAGCTGAAGTGAGTGAAGTAACATCGGACATCATTACATGGACTAGCAATATCTCAAATTACCGAAATGCAAGCGAGCACACTTTAACAAGTGTTATCGTAAGAAAGAGGTGGCTAAATCAGGTTCCTGGCCAACTGCACGTATTCACAAACCTCAGCTAGTCATAGTTAATAGACGGCTTGATTGGAGGCTGTGAATGTCCACCACAAAGTAGTGGGACTCATTAAATTGATGCCACTGTGCAGATCGATACGTCTGGAGGTATCATTTGCTGACAATCGCCAGGGTCTAACTCAATGACTTCATAGAAAGAATGTGAGAGATCTGAAAGCAAGGCATACATCTTAACTGAGTAGCATTGTATGACAACCAATCAAATAGGTCTACATAACTCACGTTCAACAACATACATTGTAACCCCATCTAACGGATTCACTTGGCCGGGATAGGTAGGACCAAAACTCAGAGAGGATATTTTATGTGTCATATTTACCTGCACATGAAAAGAGTTAGAAAATGAAAGTCAAAATGACAAACAGAATAGGATTTGGTTGTAGGTTATCGCATTGTAAAGACCTGTGCCACACCAGAAGACATCATTGTCAGCGATTGCATACAACAACAAAAATTACGCCATGCTGAAAAGAGTACGCTTACAAACAGCTCTGCAGTTAAGCCGAACAATCTGTATTTGCAATCATCTGATAGTGATAGGCCCGTACATTTTATTCATTTCAAAATCAAACGTACTGATTAGCAAGACCACCTTAGAATCAAGTCTAAAGAGTAAAGTGAAGAAGCTTCATCGTTAAAAGAGAAGACTTGTAAGTATGACAGCACCAAGTAACTAACCGTGCTGTCAATACCACCTAGGCGAGAAAGGAGGTTGAAGTGGTGAATAACTTCAACGTACTGTCGAATTAATAGAAAGTCCCTAGACAAAAGCCCTGTGGAAAGTAAGCTAGGATGCACAGAGAAAAAATAAGTTGAAACACCGGTTGCTGGAAAAGATAGGCGTCCAAGGTGCTGAAATTGAGGTATCCATAATTAAGGTGATAACTTCAATGTTTGTTAATCACAGTAATGTTTAGAGTAAATAAACCTTGAGGTGGCAGAAAGAAATTCGAAGGGTGAGTATGAGAAAACATGAACATTGACAAAGAAGCTCCCGGAATGGAAACCAAAATTAAAGCCAACTATACGTTTAGTTAAACAAGGAGGTACTCGCGTGCGACCGACCTGAATTACCGACACACAAATAGGGAATTTAAAAAGGTCCACCAGAAATTCTTTCGTCAAGAGGATACTCTCAAAGTATATAGATAAGCGGAACGTTAACCTTCAGAAAAGCGATTAATCAACACTCAATCAATAAATCTGCTCATGCTATTACACTTCATAAAAGCAAATAACACTTAAGACTGTTTCTGCGTAGTTCACATGACAACTTCACCTACCTGAGGGCTCCACTAGGATTGAGATAGGTGGCAAAATTAGCTCGCTTCAGTCGATGCTCATTTTTCGCCACCGGTTCTCTTTTAGCTCATCAAATCTCAACAAATCATTGGTACTGATATCCAACTACCACATAATTGTGAGGAAAAACAGACTTAGAGAGAGAAGGGAGAGAGATGGCATTTTGTCGAAAAAAATGTCAAACCTCACACAATGAACATCAAGATGCCTTGCAAAAAAAAGGTCCGGGAAGCACGTGTAAGGAAGTGGAAAACTGCATGCCTAGAGCGTTTAGTTTCACTGTTAATTGTGCAGACAGCTACCTTCGCTAGATGCTAGAAAATCCACTTTCTGCTTCCGAAACCGTCTCCTTCCATGAGAAAACGATTTTACCCAATCAGAATGAGCGGAAATGTCCTGAACAGCCGAGAGGTAAACTTCGCCATCCTTTAAACTGTTCGACCTTCGTTCCGCTGTGCTCATTGGTGGCTTAGTGACCTTAACTAGTATATTTGGTAACTGTCATTCGATCTACTATTTCGAGAGTGTTTGTAGGTCGCTATGCGCCACATAAATAACCTGTATGTTTTTCCATGAAGCACACGCCGTTGAAGCGGAGCAAAGTCGCTTTCTTGCACCCATCTTTTGGTTTGTCTTGGGAGCAACTAACGGAGACAATCGCGTTATTCACAGGGCCATGATTTTCAGTTCCCCTTATTATGACGGGAAGAACGAGACTCTTATCAAGCGCATTATTATCCCGTGGGTGAACTAGCGTACTTATTCCAGGGTTCACAACAGTAACTCTTATCGAGTTTGTGTCAGTACATGAAACGCATACAACTAAGACATAGGGAAAACAAAACAGATTAGTAAACATTCCACCGGATGGATTGGTTTTCAAGCTAGTGGAAGGTGGTAGTGATGTTCGTGCGTGTTGGATAGTGGTACACGGGCCCGCAGTGAGTGATAACTCCAGATGATTTATGCCTAGATGAGCTTGAGGTGGTTTTTGAATGGATAACCAAAGAGAGTGAAGGCCATGCGCGAAATGTTTCTGCGCATACAATCTCGCCGAAAACAATTAGATAAAAACAATATTCACTAAATTGAGCCCGAGTAGTTGCAATCCTCTCCGACGTCTCCGGCTATAGCTCAGTTACAGAAGGATTCGACGATAA
Organism: Paragonimus westermani; assembly: GCA_008508345.1. NCBI lineage: Eukaryota > Metazoa > Platyhelminthes > Trematoda > Plagiorchiida > Troglotrematidae > Paragonimus > Paragonimus westermani. The sequence continues at coordinate 74,881 of QNGE01002651.1, forward strand.
AAAGTCCACAAATGCGATGCAGAATAACGTGATTATAGTAAGTTACGTCATGCAGTAAGATGCAGTTCTTCTGTATGGCTATGAACTTTGGTCTATCACTTGGATGACGTTTAAAGATTATCTGCTTTCTCGCGTCGATCTTCTTGTAATGATTGCACGCGTGTAGTGAGAAAGTCGTACAAACAACGATGATGTATGTCAGCGTTTTCGAAGTAAGTAAGCCCAGTGCTGGGACCATAAAAGACGCTTAACCTACGAAGTTAATGCCAGACGACCGTTACAAGCTATGGGAAAATACACGACAGCCATCGCAAACATTACTTTCAACGGCTGACATGCCACAGCAGATATTAATACGTCCAATACAAAATATACTCTTTTCTGTTCAGCCTGACGCTGAGGGATGCTAGCAACTTCAGTAAGTAAGTCATTTCTCAGTGACATGGACAGGATTTGCGAATATCAACCCATCGGTCGCCTGCCTTATCAAGCACTTGCCACACGGTATGAGCTAGTACGGAGCATAACCATGTGGTGATTGTATCAGCTGGGTACCGGTGATGGGAGTTTCAACCGACGTCAGGGCCCAGATCTGCGAGACGTTACCGGCATCCTAGTCAGGGCCTGAAGATGAAAATCAGATGTGGCTGCAGGTACTGTCAGAAATGGCGTGGAGTCGACGTCAACAGGGTCCACGTTGTGATAAACCCTATCATTGTTTGAGATTCTATCCACTTCTGCTCTTCTTAAATGAGCGTCACTGTTATACCTGACGCTCTCCCTCTCTAAATCAGGCCTGGTCTCAGACATACCACATGGGTGTTAGTTATAGGTGACTGGACTCCATTCAAGACGGTTGTCCTTATGGGAGTACGTGCTTGGATTCGGGCCATGCGTTGGTACGTTTTCGTTTCGTTCTTACTTCTGCTGGGTAACAAACCAGCCGACATCAACGACTGTGTTGAGAAACTGGTTACATTGTCGGCAAAGCCTAAGTACCAAACCGACGTGGAAATCAGGTGTAGCAGTTCACACTCCGAAGATCCTAAGAGATGCTGGGCCCAGATCACACAGGCCATTCATGGAACAGGTACCGTAACTTGCGGCGCGCGAGTACATGGGTTGAGCAAACATCGGATCTCGAAGAAATCTATGGGATTGTTAGAAGCCGCACGGAACACTCTTCCTGGCAGTTCATGTAACCAGTCTAGGTGAGATACTCGTAGGAAGCTGGAACGTGGCCGGAAAGCTGACCGGGAGGCTTGGTTAATGGAGAAAGTTAAGGAAAAGGGAGCTGCTTTTGCTTCAATCAACATCGACATATTCAAGTTTGTCCGGGCTGTTGGTCCCAGGCGACCGTCTATCAATGAAGCTAACAGCGAAGCAGATGGCACACTCATCTACGGTAAGTCAAGAAGGTTAGAGCGGTGGGCGGAACACTAAGCGGGTCACTTTAGCTGACATCCTGCTTCGGCTGAACTGTCACCACAAACGTGTAATGTAGCACCCTAGCCGGTAGTTTTGGGACTACCCACTAAGACTGAGGTCCGCAATTACATGTCTCAACCGGCTAGCCCAGATGACGTCGTGCCGACACTGTTCACAGAAAGTGGAGAGGTGTCGGCAGAGGCTTTGACTCAGCTGTTTCAACGTATGTGGACGACGGAGACCATACCTCTCTGCTGGGTTCACTCTGAAGGTGTCTGCATTTAAAAAAGGCGTCATCGGCTATTGCGAACGCCATATGGGGGACTCCCGTCACGGTGAGACTGGACCTTGACGTGGTGTGACGGCTTGCGCATCTCGATGACCTTTTGGGCTAAACTGGACAGAGTTACTCATACCAGGCAGGCCAACAGGTAGAGGTCTGACAAACCACAGTCTCCTGGTCCTCCAGGTTGGGGGTTGGAAGATG
>QNGE01002651.1:79910-91247 GCA_008508345.1 Paragonimus westermani
TCAAGAGTCTGACTCACTTGGCAGTGAGGGGCTTGCCTAGCCCGAGGGCGCAGTGAATAAGACAATAATGTCTGATTCTGAACACTGCTGCGCGCAGCGGATGTTCTCGAAGCTACATCGGACTTTTGAGAGATATTTGATGTTTTTCGACCGTATTGGATAATACACCGGCGGTCACGGTCAACCGTTGGGCGATCGAAGTGCTCTTTGTTTGAGGGTACCTTTTCTAACCCCCTTCTTCCTGATACGGAAGACAGCAGTGCCGCAACTATAAAAATAGTTCTGCTGTATGCCCATAGGACCGTGCCTCACTACCTAAGCACACCTACGCGGTCAGTAGTGCGAAATAAAATCCTATGAGTGTAACTGCTTTTCATCTGACTGCTCCCCTTTGGCCTGTCTGACAAGGTTGCACCTGGAAGGACCGGAGTTCTAGTCAGCATAGCCCGCCGGATCAAAACAGCACACAAGCCCGACCACATCGTCAAGGGAGCAGTATAGGGGAACTAGTTTGACGCCATTCATTCCTAAGGTTCTGGGATCCGTTGCACTTCGTCGGCTCACTGTAGTTCCGGAGGTAAACATTAGGGAGGAACAGGCAGGATTTCGTCTTGAGCGGGGATGCAGAGATCACACTTTTACTCCTAATCAAATTCTGGAACAGCGCCATGTTTGCCACTAGCCAACAATCGCTGTATTTCTTGACTACAAAGGTGCGTTCGATTCGGTGGATCCGTTTATACTTTGAGTTGATTAAACGCAATGGTGTACCGACCAAGTATGTGAACATACAGTCGGTGCTTTATCCCCATGTTTCAGCTCAGGTTAGGATTTAGGGTGAACTGTCCGACAGTTTCCGTACCATGAGTGGCGTCCGTCAAAGCTGTCCGCTTCCACCACTTTTTTTTTCAATTCTGTCAAGGGCGAAGTAATTAAGGACTGTCTCCGGCACTCACACGATACCGGCATGGACTTCCTACTTGGTGGAAGACTGACTAGTGTTGATTATGTTGACGAGGTGTGACTGTTTGACAACTTTCAAGCAGCACAAACAACGTTCGACGCTATTCTGCGTTCTGCTAAATACTTCGGAATGCGCTTTGCAGCCTCAAAGNCTGCGTTCTGCTAAATACTTCGGAATGCGCTTTGCAGCCTCAAAGTGAAAAGTGGTTCTGCAAGATTGCTGACTACGTGGATTTGATGTTAGATGATGAGACCATGAAGGTTGTTGACCGGTTTGCATACCTGGGAAACTGCATCAGCGGGGGCGATGGAGGTGTAGGGAATGGAATGGAAGCGCGTATACCTAAGGCCAAGGCGGTGTTCTCTAATCTGGAGCACTTGTGGAGAAAGAGGAATGTCTCTCTGAAGCTTAAGGGTCGCGTATATAAGACAACAATGAGGGCTGTATTACTTTGTGGCAGCGAAACTTGGCCGCTCAGGGTAGAAGACGTGGACTGCCTTCAGGTCGTTGACCAATGACGTCTATATTCAATCCGTCGTATCGAGTAGCACCAGCGAGTAAACAACGACGAGGCTAGAAAACCGGTGTTTGGTAGTGACTATCGAACGAATTCTTCCATTCACTCCTTTTATTTGTATATACTTAGATGGCTAAGCCATCTGCTAAGAATACCAGCTAGTCGTCCGCCACACCGAATACTTTTTGTCACTGCTGCGGCCGACTAGACAATTGATGACCTGGCGTAGAGAAACGAATGGGTTCACGAAGGGGTTGGCCACCGTAGGTCGATTTCGTCTCTCGGGTTGCGGCTTTCGCGACTCCCAGAGTCGGTGGCTGGAGACGATAGATGAGATGGCGGCTGCTTGGGCTCAGTGACGTGAATGGTGGCGTTGTTTGGCCGTGTTGCCTGTGAAGTGCGTGCACTTAGTGACGCGGAGCAGTGAAAGCCACAAGTAAGTTGTCGTGCTGGTGAAGCCTTACTATCACTTGCAGCTCAGTTTTTTGTCTACAGGATGTAGGCATCTTGTAGTTGAGTGTTTGAGTGTGGATGAAGTGTGGATGAAGTCAAGTCCCTTCCCGTCTCCCTCTTTTTTCTTCTCTCTCTCTATAAAGTTAGTTTTTTTATTCATGGTTGTGTGGCAGTCAACCATCAATGTGAACCGCTGGTGTATTGCTGTCTATGATGATGATGAAGCTTGGCGAAAACACACATGCACTGAGGCCACTGTGACCTTTGGAAATTATGGCTGTAGGTAAAGTATAGTGTTACGAGATTGCTATGAGACATGCTGTCCGTTCATTTCAAAAGGCGTCAAAGTAATAGAGGTTGTCCCACATGGATAAACCCGCGATGAAGGATGTCTGAAGTGCGAACCACAGGGACCTTAGTTAGGGAAGTGGACGTATCATACGATGGACAGTCAACCACCAAGTGTCTCTGATTCTCCGAGACAAGCTATCATCGTGATAACTTAATCATGTTTACTGTGAGATAAATGGTGGCCGGAGTTAAACACTGGGTTTAGATGTGCAGCACCGTCATCGACAAAAATCTACCGAGTGTTGATGCCATTGCTTTACACGGGCAGGAAAAAATATCCTGATTAATCCCGACTGTAAATCCTATTATACAAATCGTTTAGTCTGTCTGAAGATCCCAGGTGAATTAGAAGTGGTAGGTGTTGCATGAACTCCAGTAAGACTGAGACGTAACGAAAAAAAAAGAAACATCACATTCATTGGGGGCTTGTTTATAGGTTGTTCAAAGGTGGCGTGCAAAATTTCATTCTTTTATTTTATGTAAAATGAGCGGATAGTGGTGATAGCGGAATCATAATCGGTACAGTGAGAGATGAATTTGTATATAAATGTACAAGTGTTTTTTAGCCTGTATGGGAAACAATTCATTCGAGAAAATTTGAAAAAGTATATAACCAATATTCCCAGACGTCAAAACTGTCCATATAGTTGGGATCAGCATCAAGTCGGTCCATTATTTCTGGTTGATTAAATTGTAACGAGTAGGTCCGATAGGAATAACCGCGAGAGTGAAAAGACAACGCCGGATAGGTGGGCTTCAGTCAACCAAAAAATGTGGGATGTGGTCTGTAATGTAACGAACGGAAAGATCGATTAGAATAACAATATATGTGGGGGACTCAGTAGGAAAGGAAAGAGGAGAGTACGATGTAGGAACAAAATATATCACGTACCATTTCTAGTTCTTCCGTTTAGTTTACTATCATTTTTGCCTTCTTGGTAACATTTTCCCTTTCTTAGATATTCCACTTCACTGTTGAGATGAGTGGCCTCCCGATCCCCAATGCCTTCTGGTTAAGCTCAGGACCAGTGTGTTGAATGATGATGCAATAACTTATGACGAGCATGCTGTTTTTCTGATATATTGCACCAGCAGTAGGTGCATGCAATTGTGGCAGTTAAGCATCAATGAGAACTACTGTTGTATTGCTGTTAATAGTGATAACGATGATGCATACAATTAAAAGTAACCGTTACTCTTCTGCGTCCACTTTTTCTGGGTGGTCAATTTTCGTCTTCTACAGTGGTGGTCCTTGTAGCAGAAACACTGCTCTAGCTAGCGCCTTGTCTACCAGCTTCACATTAATCACGTCAAAATATCCAATACGTAAGGTGAGGTACAAATTTTGCCACCAACATGGTAACGCGGATCTCCTGCCAGGTTGAACGTGTGCCGTTTCTTTAGTTGTGTCCTGTAAAGCTGTTTTGGATATTGACGTAGGTCTCTGGTTGCCATGTGTCCTTCCTGGTTGCTCAAGTAGCTCTAGTTGCGTTAACAGCTATTTTCTTTGTAGTACGTTGGAATGGACAGCGTTTTATGTGGAATTGGAGACGTACTGGATGAGAAATCAGTCGATTTGGTAGGTAAGTAGCTGGTGATTCGTGTTGATAATGAATGCTGCTAAAGCAAAAGGTAGTAATGGTAGTAATGTTGGCAAGCTTGTCAGTAGCTGACGGCATTCGTACACATTCTGTGTCAATTCGTGCTTGAGATGCGATGGCCCGATCTAATGTCTTTGACAGTCGTTCATGGGATAGCAGTATAGTAAATGATCATGAACTAGGATGTTATAAAAACTATGGGTCGTAAAGAAGGGGGGAATAGGAGTCAGTGATCTCATGATGACAAACCGGTATGTCCGAAAGTGTTTCCAACTTGCGATATGGATGGTCGAACTTTCCAAAGTCAAAAAATTATCACCGACTGAGCTCAGTGGGACGGTCAAAGCTTTCATTGCCCATAATCACGTCATCGCTCCGTCGTCTAGCTATTTCTTCTGAACGTCAACAATCTCAATAATCTCAGTTGAACCAGTTCGGGCGTGTCTGATATTAGATACTGATCGTGTCATTAGCTGCTGCCGAGATCTGTTCCTTGAGGTTTTGTTGCATACCCTCCGGAGTAGTGAACACGGGAGCGTCTTTGAGACGAGCGGCAACCAATCGCCAAACTACCGTACTGGTGCTTAAGTTCTGCATCCGCTCAACATCCAGTTCTTGCCATTAGGTGGATGGTCTTCAGCAACCGAGCTTGCAGACAGTTACACAGTTTGGTTCTGATCAGCCTGTGGTTTTTGCAACCTTTAACTCCACCCATCACGTTACGAATGTCTCGCTTTCGCAATGTCGCGTAATCAAGCGGTTGGTGATGACCGGTTGGTGGATTAGTCTGCGTCGTGATGTCACTCGCATCTAGTTGGAATTCGGTGTTTGTAGTAGCCAGCTCGTGAGTAGCATACAGGGGGTGCGAATGTTCGCCGTTCTCATAGACTGCACCAATGCCCTGGAGTCCGAGGACTCCCGGCAAAGCTATTGAGCCTCGCCCAGTTGGCTCGTTGAAATCAGTCAAGACAAACGTCAGTCTCTCAACGATGTCAAGTGGATTGTGGCAGAAAGTTGATCATAGGAATGGTCCAGTGTTTCATCAGTGTGACACCGTTGAATTGTAAACACTAAGAAGTGTAACAGACTTACCTCGACCGAGTAGTAGCCACATGTATGCGATTCAAAGGCTGAGACCGTACGATTCACCTATCCTCAATCATTGCGGTAGTCAGCGACTACGAAACAGACATCCTGCTTCCGAGCACTCTCTACAGGGCGTAATCAAGACAATACGGTGCTTGTTCCACCCGCCACATCGTATGGTCTTGGACGTGTTGGAATAGCCCAGCCTTAATTATCCCTTCAAAGAAATCCCCAGCAGAGAAGAAAGTTCCACAATTGACTAAATGGTCTCTGAAGTCCGAATCCGGGTGATTAAAGCTGATATTCTACGCCGAGCGTGGTATAATGTTGTGTCGGTATCCTTGTGAGTAGAGGAAGATATGTAAATTACACTACTCAAACACGTGAAATTTTGAATGACCTTAATCACCTTTCAGGCTGACTCCGGAACATCCAGTAGCGCCCTGTCACGAATATGTAATGTACTTGGGTGCAAGCCCAGATAAGGAGCTACGCCACCTCCTTGAGTGATTTTCCTATCACCGTGGAACGCGGTCATTGCTGGGGATGGATAATTTGCTGTGCCACATTTCTTCCTTACACCGGGTCGCGGTTGTGTCTACAATAAGTGGGTTTCTCCATAAACAGATGTCTCAAACGTCGTCTATTATATTAAAGAGTGAAGCGGGTATTGTAAAAACTATCAGGAGGCAGTTTCACTACCTACAGTAAGCATAAAGGGTGCATCTATTTAAAGAGGTTCATCGAGTAAGAAGAGCTAAATTGGTGTGTTATAGTGTGTTTTGAGACCGGTTGGTTGACTTTCTGATCGGCCATTCGCTCACGACTCACTATATTTGCTTGCTGCTGGGCTTCACATTGTTATTTGGTTGTGCAGTCGCTTTGTCTTGACCATACATGTGATCAGCTGTGTTTATTTGCTCTCTATCATTGGTGAACCTGAACGTTTTGAACTAAGTGCACGTGATCACCGAGTTCACTGTTGTATAATCATTACAGAACACAACAAAACGTCAGTTGGATTTTAGGGATGTGTAAGATCTGTTCTCAAACTGTCACTCCCAAAGTAAGCAAGGCTTTCGCATCCTGAATGAGTATAGGAGTAGGCCTCAGCTAGCTTTAAAGATACACTGTGCACTTAGAGGATTCAGCGCACACGTTTTCAGCGCTTTTTTCGTGTTCATTTTTCTCACTAGACCGGTGTCCTAACGTGAAAAGGAACATATAACGGTAAAACCTGCACTGCGCTTATTTCAGAGGTCACATGACTATCATTAGAACTTAACGCCCCAAGGCCAACTCAAACTGATAACCACCGCACAACAGCTCAGTAATGTTTCTGTGATAGGAACTAGGTAGATATCAGTAAACGCGTACAAGTGGTTGTGTATAGAATCCATACGGAATGCCTCACGTTCAAAGTGGTACGTCCCAAGAGCGTTTTCGACTGTCAATGGTCCAACATAAGTGAGTGTCCAAATTCAAGATGGCGACCAAAGCGGCTTTCTTCTGGACAGGGTTATGTCATCAGTCACGTTACTAACAGAAAGGCAGTAGGTAGCGAGCGGGAGGAAAACGTGTGTTACGGTAACTTTAACCAAAGTGGTTAAATTATGCTTTTCCTGCTATTTGTAAACTAGTGCTAATCCGTAAACTTGCATATGTGATTTACCACTTCTTTTCAACATTTTCAGGTGCTGTAACACGTGCAAAGAGGTACAACTTGCATATCACGAACAACATTGGGTGGTAAAAAATGTATCAGTGTTCGAACAATGTCGTGAGGAAAACTGGGACGACAAACTAACCAAATTAGGTTCCGAAGGTTGCCGTATTCACGGAGAGTTGCAAGTGAACAAAGTTGCAGGGTCATTTCACATAGCTCCCGGGAGTAGCTTTGCTACAAATAACATTCATGTACACAACATGCAAGGTCTGACGGATGCTCATGTAAGTTCTTTTGCCCTGTAAAGACAGGTATTTTGTTCTAGTTATAACTTGTTGCATTTGCCTACAGGTTGGGCACATTTCAGGTGTAGGCTCATCTTTCACACTCAAATAAAATCCACAGCTGATTCCACTTTGAAAAGAAGCACTGAATTCAAGATTCTTTATTCTTTGACCTCACTGTCATTATGTTCCTTTCTAAATCTTGCTTATGTGACGAACTTCAGTGGATCACTACCAATCCGACCCTATGCTTGACGAATCCGTAACGCCATTCTAGCCATATTTGCTAGCTTACAAGGTTAGGACTAAGGGGGAGTACAGGGTTTTTACAGCTTTACTGAGATTCTCTTTCCTAAGAGGAATCCAATGGTTTTTTCTATATCTTTCCCAATTTAAAAGATCTGGATGTCATTTTAGCCTGTCCCAGGTAGCTGGGTCTTGACGAGCGAATCTTGTTTACTCCCCTCACCTGGCGGGACCACGTCATCTCATTCTACAAAAGCCAACCACTTCCTGTGTTTTTCAGCCTACGCACGTGCACATTATCCGTGCAGCCCTGTTCGACTTTGAAACACAGTTAGTACCCTTGGAAATTCCTAAGCTCATATCGAGACGTCTTAAAGTGAAAAAGGTGTAAAGAAGTTTTTAACGGGACCGACCAGAAATGGTCGCTTTTCGAGTGATCCGTTTTACGGTTGGGGGCAACCCAACACACAGCAGCGTCAAGGACCTCATTATGTTGTTTTGAAAAAGTCCATTACGAACGTCTACTTATCTCTTTCTTTCCAAGAGACTGATTTTGTGACTGACGAATAAACGCAGCTTCTCTGCATACTGCATTGCCTCCGATAGAGTAACAGACTGCCTCATAGAAGCATAACCTTTTTTTAGCACCTATTTTGAAGAACCACACACACTTGTCTTTTCATATCCTGGGGTGTGGACTGCCTCGAAATAATCACTCTTCTAGTTGCATCATCTACACTCCATAGTGTTTCGATCTCGCCTATACTATTCAAGGTGTCCAATAACCGTGTGTCGTTGATAGTATACTGGTGAGTGAGCTTTGATGCTCGATATGCTGTTCTTCGTTTGCAACTTTTGACATGCTCTTCGTGAAGCAGTAACATTTTCCGCAATGTTTCGCTCACCTTAACTCTACTCCGTGTGCTGGTAATGCTTTGTTATGTAAAAACAGTCTGGTGTTTTAACCGATCCAGGAGATGGTCTCTCCACTGCCCTACTAAAACTCCGCTTGATTTGACGCAAATGGTCTAAGGGAACGGTTCTTCGTGGGCGAGACTTATATTAACGTTGGAAGGGTACAGTGGGATCTTTGTAGTTAATCTTAACTAATCCCAAACTTAATCAAGGACGTAGTGCATTATGAATGGCCTCTTTAACACTTTAACTTTCACTATTCCGTATTCACCATGTTTCCTGTTTTGATCTACCATGATCGTACTGAAGTTAACGAATTGCAATTCGACTGTGCCGTGAGGTTTCGCGTGCAGTTATTCCAGCGTAAGGATGGATTATAGTGTTTCTTTATGGATTTGACAACTCCATTATAAGTCAACATTGTTGGAGAGTGCGAGTAGTCCGGTGCACTTAGGTAAAAAGAAATTCAGTCTGTCTCATAATTCTAGATGGTTTTGCATTTATTGTGACTCACATGGTCTTTGTTTCTTGTTAATCATTTGTCGGAAGCGCGTTTACTCTTTGGTTGTCGCAACTTAACACGTGTGCGTACCTGGTGAGTATCAACAACGTGCACCGATATACAAACTGCAACTGCAAAAGTTGAATGTGATGTTTCATTTTTTTTCGTTACGTCTCAGTCTTACTGGAGTTCATGCAACACCTACCACTTCTAATTCACCTGGGATCTTCAGACAGACTAAACGATTTGTATAATAGGATTTACAGTCGGGATTAATCAGGATATTTTTTCCTGCCCGTGTAAAGCAATGGCATCAACACTCGGTAGATTTTTGTCGATGACGGTGCTGCACATCTAAACCCAGTGTTTAACTCCGGCCACCATTTATCTCACAGTAAACATGATTAAGTTATCACGATGATAGCTTGTCTCGGAGAATCAGAGACACTTGGTGGTTGACTGTCCATCGTATGATACGTCCACTTCCCTAACTAAGGTCCCTGTGGTTCGCACTTCAGACATCCTTCATCGCGGGTTTATCCATGTGGGACAACCTCTATTACTTTGACGCCTTTTGAAATGAACGGACAGCATGTCTCATAGCAATCTCGTAACACTATACTTTACCTACAGCCATAATTTCCAAAGGTCACAGTGGCCTCAGTGCATGTGTGTTTTCGCCAAGCTTCATCATCATCATAGACAGCAATACACCAGCGGTTCACATTGATGGTTGACTGCCACACAACCATGAATAAAAAAACTAACTTTATAGAGAGAGAGAAGAAAAAAGAGGGAGACGGGAAGGGACTTGACTTCATCCACACTTCATCCACACTCAAACACTCAACTACAAGATGCCTACATCCTGTAGACAAAAAACTGAGCTGCAAGTGATAGTAAGGCTTCACCAGCACGACAACTTACTTGTGGCTTTCACTGCTCCGCGTCACTAAGTGCACGCACTTCACAGGCAACACGGCCAAACAACGCCACCATTCACGTCACTGAGCCCAAGCAGCCGCCATCTCATCTATCGTCTCCAGCCACCGACTCTGGGAGTCGCGAAAGCCGCAACCCGAGAGACGAAATCGACCTACGGTGGCCAACCCCTTCGTGAACCCATTCGTTTCTCTACGCCAGGTCATCAATTGTCTAGTCGGCCGCAGCAGTGACAAAAAGTATTCGGTGTGGCGGACGACTAGCTGGTATTCTTAGCAGATGGCTTAGCCATCTAAGTATATACAAATAAAAGGAGTGAATGGAAGAATTCGTTCGATAGTCACTACCAAACACCGGTTTTCTAGCCTCGTCGTTGTTTACTCGCTGGTGCTACTCGATACGACGGATTGAATATAGACGTCATTGGTCAACGACCTGAAGGCAGTCCACGTCTTCTACCCTGAGCGGCCAAGTTTCGCTGCCACAAAGTAATACAGCCCTCATTGTTGTCTTATATACGCGACCCTTAAGCTTCAGAGAGACATTCCTCTTTCTCCACAAGTGCTCCAGATTAGAGAACACCGCCTTGGCCTTAGGTATACGCGCTTCCATTCCATTCCCTACACCTCCATCGCCCCCGCTGATGCAGTTTCCCAGGTATGCAAACCGGTCAACAACCTTCATGGTCTCATCATCTAACATCAAATCCACGTAGTCAGCAATCTTGCAGAACCACTTTTCACTTTGAGGCTGCAAAGCGCATTCCGAAGTATTTAGCAGAACGCAGAATAGCGTCGAACGTTGTTTGTGCTGCTTGAAAGTTGTCAAACAGTCACACCTCGTCAACATAATCAACACTAGTCAGTCTTCCACCAAGTAGGAAGTCCATGCCGGTATCGTGTGAGTGCCGGAGACAGTCCTTAATTACTTCGCCCTTGACAGAATTGAAAAAAAAAGTGGTGGAAGCGGACAGCTTTGACGGACGCCACTCATGGTACGGAAACTGTCGGACAGTTCACCCTAAATCCTAACCTGAGCTGAAACATGGGGATAAAGCACCGACTGTATGTTCACATACTTGGTCGGTACACCATTGCGTTTAATCAACTCAAAGTATAAACGGATCCACCGAATCGAACGCACCTTTGTAGTCAAGAAATACAGCGATTGTTGGCTAGTGGCAAACATGGCGCTGTTCCAGAATTTGATTAGGAGTAAAAGTGTGATCTCTGCATCCCCGCTCAAGACGAAATCCTGCCTGTTCCTCCCTAATGTTTACCTCCGGAACTACAGTGAGCCGACGAAGTGCAACGGATCCCAGAACCTTAGGAATGAATGGCGTCAAACTAGTTCCCCTATACTGCTCCCTTGACGATGTGGTCGGGCTTGTGTGCTGTTTTGATCCGGCGGGCTATGCTGACTAGAACTCCGGTCCTTCCAGGTGCAACCTTGTCAGACAGGCCAAAGGGGAGCAGTCAGATGAAAAGCAGTTACACTCATAGGATTTTATTTCGCACTACTGACCGCGTAGGTGTGCTTAGGTAGTGAGGCACGGTCCTATGGGCATACAGCAGAACTATTTTTATAGTTGCGGCACTGCTGTCTTCCGTATCAGGAAGAAGGGGGTTAGAAAAGGTACCCTCAAACAAAGAGCACTTCGATCGCCCAACGGTTGACCGTGACCGCCGGTGTATTATCCAATACGGTCGAAAAACATCAAATATCTCTCAAAAGTCCGATGTAGCTTCGAGAACATCCGCTGCGCGCAGCAGTGTTCAGAATCAGACATTATTGTCTTATTCACTGCGCC
>QNGE01002651.1:92774-106753 GCA_008508345.1 Paragonimus westermani
ACAGACACCAATGATACACACAGCTTATCCTCCTACTGAAATAACGTGAAACAAGAGAAAAGTGTAAGATTAATATGGGTTTTATTCCCAGAACCTATACGTTCAGACAATAAGACCCACTTTGTAAGTCAGTAAATAGAAATAGTGAATAAAAATAAAAAGAGAAAAAGAAAAAATGGCAAAGGGAAGAATGAGGAGTTGACTAAGTTAAATCTACGAGAGGGAAAGTACTAATGAGGCTCACCCAAACGAAGTTCTTACAACAGGTCCGGGAAGAATGATAGTCAATATTCATGAAGTTTTCTATGGAACTCTGCTAAACTATCAGAGTCTACTACACTCTGTGGAAGCATACTTCAACAGCTGGTAGCTTGACACACAATAACTAGCCCTAGACAATGCACCAGCTGTTTTTCTCTCCAACTTGGGACTTTAGTCTCGGATGTTTGAATTTGTATGTAGGCCAAACAGAGATCCCGTCTCAACTCTTGTTATTCTTCCAAGAATCTGGAGGGTTTCAGTTAGGTCTGCTTCAACCCTAATTTGAGCAAGAGAAAGAATAACTATTTTTAGACTGTATTCATACGAGTTATCCCATATTCTCCTCAGTGATCTGGTAAATCTCCTCCGACTTTCCTTCAAGTAACATGCGTACACACAGTATTCCAGATGTGATCTAATATACGCCTTATAAAAGGTTGATAACACCTCCGGTCTCCTTGATGCAAACATTTTCCACAACATACATTTCTTTTCGGGCTGCTTCTAAAAACTGCTTGGAAAGTTTGGTGTCCGTTGCGTCCAAGTTACTCAATGGCCTCATTTCACGTCGGCTCACTAAGCCCAGATAAAGTCATATGCGCTGAAAACAAGCGGAATTCAGATCCGGTCAGGGGTATGTTGACAACAGTTTCAACCTACGACGGATCTTGGAACATTGGAATTCATATAGGCAGCCGACGGTCGTGGTCTATTTGGACCTGAGGGCTGCTACCAATTCAGTTACTCGTCACGTCCTCTGGAGCTTTCTCCTTCGCAAGAGAGTACCAGAGAAATACGTACGATCACTCTGTAAGCAGAGTGAGAGTTCATGGACAACTGTCTCGAGCGCACATCACTTCTAGTGGTGCTCGTCAGGGGTGTCCGATTTCCCCATTCCTGTTCAATTTTGTCATGGACGACATTCTGGAGAGTGCGCTTCGCGAATTCAGTGATCTTGGCGGGCAGCATCCTCCTGGCGTCAGACTGACCGATCTGCAGTATGCGGACGACATTGTCTTACTTAGCCCCTCGGCCGAAGACATGCAGACCATGCTGAACAAGGTGAGTGAACGGGCTGGTTTGTATGAAACGCGCTTCGCACCTTCAACGTGCAAATTGCTGCTTTAAGACTGGGGCATTTCCACTCCTACTCTCTTTATTACATTTAATCCCCTTGAGACTGTGGACAGTTTCACATACTTAGGTAGCACTATCTCATCAGCCTGTGATATTTCTGATGAGATATCAGCAAGGATAACAAAGACACGAGTTGCCTTTTCTAAACTGCGTCATCTGTGGCGTCGAAAAGACGTTCGGTTGCCGCTGAAAGGGAGGTTATTTAACGTCTGTGTGCGTTCTATTCTACTGCATGGTTCGAAGACAAGGCCTGTTCACGAGGAAGATATCAACAGGCTCGCTGTGTCTGACCATCGTTGTCCCCGCCATTTGTCCCACATTAAGTGGACTGATCGCGTGAGCAATGTGGCAGTTCGCCGGCGCGTAATCCGGAACGCCGGAGATGCGCGATCATTTGGTCAACTAATTGCTTCGCACAGCTTGCGACGTACTCCGTATACCAGCTGAGCGTTTACGATACCGGGCATTATATACTGAGGCCACCAACAGTTGGGTGAAACCGCGTGGTGGTCAAGCAACAGCGTGGTCACGATATATGAAGACCTTGACTGCTCCATTGAGCAAAGTGGGCAGGTATCGCCTGCCTGGATGTGGTCCTCGTGATCACTCAAACCGCTGGTCAGATACGCTATCCTAGATGACGATGTGTCGCAGTCAATGACGTACCCGTATCCATACAACTTCTAGTTCTTCCGCTTCGTCTTCTTTTAGTATTTGTCGACCTTCTTAGTAACGTTTTCTCCTAGGATATTCCACGTCAATGTTGAAGTGAGCAGTGGTCCGAGCCACAGTACCTTTTGGTCAGGCTCATGGTTGCTATGATGATGAGAAGGAGGAGGACCACTGAACTGTTGACTTGTGATTGGCTGCATATTGCCACCTACGCATGACTGCTGGTTGACCTCACGGAGATGACGAATCAAGCTGCTGAAATCTCATCGTGTAATGCCCAATAACGCACGGCAGAGGTGATTAATCGATACACGTAGCTTTGTCGATTTGACGTACCTTTCAAGTCACATGGCGTTGTTGTAACTGGAGCCAAATGGCGCATTTATTTGTGAGCCGGTAAATCCGTCAACGTGAACGGCTTTCGGTCGATACTTGCACCGACTTTTTGCAAACCCTGAGGCTTTCTTTATCATGATGAGCTGCGGATTGTGCATGCTTTCTTTTTGGGGCGTGATTTTTTGAGCACTAACATAATATCGTTGCACATATTTGTGTGAAAACAAGACAGGAAAAGGGTAGTCATACGTACAAATAATTCTGCATGCTGTATCTTTGAAATTGCTTCAGATAATGTCCGATTATACCTTAGTGCACGGATCTGGTGCTCATTGGTTGCGTTCCGTAAATCACTGTGATACATTAAATTTGTGATTCGGCTTCCTTACACTTACGGTGTTGTGTGATAATGTGACTACTCGTAGTTCACATGTAGCATCTACCGTTCACTGGAGCAAGCTGAGAATATATTGAATTCAACGGCCATATAAGGTTTCGATACAACTGCCATCTAAGAAGACTGTCAATCGTTGAGGACGGTAATACATGTTGACAGTGGACTCCAGTGATCGATTTGAAAGTGGTATCCTTACGGCGGTACCCAGGAGGAGTAAGCGTTTTCCCTTAGTTAGTTTTCTTCTTTAGATGGCGTTGTTTGCAGTGACACAGGTACTAGCAGTTGGTCTACCGCAGAAAAATGTGGAACAGTGTCCTACGTGGTAGGGGGCTGAGAAGAATGGGTGTTAGAATATTGGATTCTCAGATGAGCAGTTAGAGTACTGTTGCCAATACTCAATTCTTTGACGATGTCTGCGTCGTCTGACCTTCATTCTTTGTTGATTGTACTCCGTGGCTGCCTTAAGAGATTAATATCTGGTGGTGGTCGATGGATTACCCGCGGTAATCAGCGCCTTGACTGGAAGACGCATTCGCATACAACGTTTTGCAACTGTTTGCAATGTTGTTGAAAAGGTGTTGCATTCCAGCAGATTGTACATTTTCCAGTGCTCTTATATATACGTATCCAGCTGTTGGGTGGATTGTGAACGTATTTAATATAAAGGGCTGCTACTACCATTTAAGAAAAGCTCCGTATTTCACCCCACCGTACACACTTGGAAAATTATTAGGAAAATAAATTCTACCTATTTTCACTCCGTTTTCTTTAGCATTAACGCAAAACTTCCGTTAGTTAACACCTTAATTTTCATGTTGTCGAGTTCGCAGATTAGTGCATGAGGTTAGTGCACAAGTCGTGAATTACGCACCAGGTCAGGACTAGCAACCACAAAGCACCACAGGTTGCTGTTGGGCGCAATGACAACACCCACTGGCTTTAAGCTGTAAAAAGTCAAAATGTATTCCGCAACAGGTGTGTGCTCTTGGTTTTCCTTACATTTTCTAAATTATCTGCAATTGTCTTATGAATACCGAGGAGTCCTGGAACAGTTATCAGACCTACCATCGCCTGACACCACGGACGTCATGAAGCCTGGTGCTAAACTCAAATGTACGACAGTCACCATATGTCACATATGAAGACAAGTAATCGTTAGTTCGAACTTTACATGTGAAGTGGAGAAGAGACGGAATCCGACACACTGCGCCGTCAACATCGACTATTCTCCACGACCACCGAAACTAGAGAATATGCCCCACGCAACGCCATCTTCAACAAGATAGACAGTGAGATCACTGGGGGACCTGCCCACTTTCTCCAGCATTATTGATTCATGGGATGTAAATGGTAAAACTTCATGCGACAAGCATTCAGCCTTGCCACTGTTAGTCTGCCAGCAGCACACAATGAAGCAACGTGCAAAAACGACATTGCCGAAGAAGTAAGAGAGTTGGAAGGTAAGTCCGCGTCACACAAATAATCACCGTGTTCACCAGGTGTAATCGGGAGCTTTGTCTTCCAAAGTTTCAGAATGCGCGAGGAGGTGCATGACGTAAGGCTAACAGTTAAATGAATTGTAATTCGAATATGCAGCTTCCGATATCTCATCAAGCGCACAATTCCAGTGCAATTCCCCAAGCAGTTTACATATGACATGCAACTGCTGAATATGAAGCTGGAGAAAGCGGAATCATATACCTAACTGGTGTGTTCCATTTTGTTGATTCACAGTATCCAGGTGATCTTTCTCAGCAACGTCGGCGGTACATCCATGAGTGAGTGCACTCGTAATGTTATGAGAACACTACATACGGACGATGTGGCGAAAACAATGAACTGGAAAGGAGTAAGCAATCGTGCGTCCAATGTCTCTTCACCTTTGAAGAAAGCCAACGTCGGTATGTTTGATCACAAAAAATCATCACTTGTTAAATGCATAATCCATCATGAGAAAGACCTATTGTGGTATGTCGCATCCATACTTCAAGGGAACCATCAAACGGTAGATTCAGAAGGCGAGATTGCGAACAACGAAAGAAGCCGACGATCCCGTAAAAGAAAACTTCATATCGTGAATCCAATGATGTACCCGTCAACATTATACAAATATTGCGGCAAATACTTCATTGAATATAACATATGAATGCTTAAGTGCCTTATACATTTTTTGTGAAATAGAACAATGCGTCGTACTTAGTATGTGAGGGTAGGTTTCCGTTTAACGCACACGAGCTTCGTAGGAAGACGGGAATTGTGCGTCATATGATAAAATCGCGTAATGGTGCTGCGCGCACGCTCTCCTCCGCCGCTCACTAAGTGTTCCCGAAGTGTCTACTCAGAACACCCGGAGATCACTTAGGAAACGCCCAGAGAACATTCAGGGGACGGTCGTCCTACTAGGGTTACCAGTTAGATGGGTAGAACTTCCCACCACATGCTTCTCACTTCTCTTATGGATGGGTGCAACCTTCCTTCTTCTGTAGTCACCTTGGATGAAGGAGGAAGATATCGAACAACTGGATGGAAGTTCCCCATAAAATATCAATTCTGAGCTCCAGAATATTGCGCGAATACTATTAATCGTATGTCTGGCACACCACTTTTTTCACATCTAGCCAATCAAATCTGTCCACATGTTTATTCCTTTCCACTCTTCGGCTTCTTTTATTTCCCGTCCAGTCACTTTACTGGTTGCGAGCGGAGTCGTAGTTTAATTCGGGCTGAAGACATATGTTTTAAGCCCCTACTGCGCGTGCCCCCCGCCTACTGACATGGTTTCCTCTCTACCCCATCTGGTCAACTCTGTGCACCCTGTGAGTCAATCAGGTGTCTCCCCGATTCGCTGGTCTTCATTGGTTTGCATTTGCAATAAATTTGCCGAACCGAAAGCATGAGCGCAAACGTTGTCGATGTACCAGTTCTACTTCAGAACATTTTTAGAATGTCGTGTTTCCACGGTAGTTCCAAAATTTGGATGCAGTTGGAGCGAAGGTTCGGTGCTTCGAAGTTTGATGCAGATCTTTGTACCGCATGCAATCGATTGAACCCGCCTTCGGTGACCATAGGAGACGCGTTTACGCATGCGTCCGTAGAGAACATGTATTGCGCTAATCAGCTAGCGCTCAAAAGGGATGCTCGGCCTATTTCAGCGTGAACCGGAACGTCGACGGAGAACTTTGGATAGCAAAATTCGTTATGTCGCACAATAATCCTTGCGACATGGTTGCTGCGAAATACGAGGCCTCAAGGCGTCGCCCCACCAAGAAAGAAATCAGAGAGATTCGGCCGCCACTGCTCAACGGTACCGTATCTTTCAACATCACTCAGTACATCCTGGAACATTTTGACATGAAGACAACGATGAAGGTTGTGTGCAATCTTCGAGCACCCCTGTTTGCCGAGAGAAAAACCGTTGGCTACCTAGGTATAATTTGTTTGTTTTAGTTGATGTAGATGACAATCGAGTGGGCTTACCGGTGTGATTCGGATGGCCTTCAAATGAGACTATGACAACCATCGCCACGTTTCTCCGTCAATTCCTCATCTTCGTGGGACTAGTGGAGACCAGGATGATGATCGTGGACGACAGCGCGGTCATTCAAAAAGCAATAAAACAGGAACTGTCACGCGTTCATCAACTACAGTGCCCAGTGCACACTTTGCGGAACGTGCGCAACAAAACCTGCAACGCAACTCCGAAGAATTGGTTCCTGACTACAATGCTGACGCATAATCTTTGGAGGTACGCTGCAGCATTAGCTATTATGCAGACCACTGACCCAGCGACTATTAATGTTTGCATCACTTGCAACCAGGAACCGCATATATGTGGAGGAATTCTGTGGAAACACATGGTAATGGGCAAATTTGACTGCCTTGCTCAAGCAAAATCATTCAACGACTTGCGAGCGAAGTTTGAAGAAATTGAAGCGAAATCGATTAATCGATTTCGCTTCGTTGCGCAAATTTGCGCAACGAAGAAAATAACACATTAATGAGGTTACCGGTCGCAAATGATGCAAACATCAGTATATTTTTCAATTCGTTTCTATTCGCTTCACTAGTCGATTACTGATGTTTGCATCACTTGCTACCAGTAACCCCATCAATTTTTTATTTTCTTCATTGCGCAAATCGATTTTGCTTCAATCTCTTCAAACTTCACTGGCAAGTCGTTAAATGATGTTGCTTGGGCAAGGCAGCCACATTTGTCCATCACCGTGTGCTTTCACAGAATTCCTCCGTTTCTGATTGATGTACATGGTGCACTTGTGGTCAGAGATTTTACTGCATCGGCTTCTCTTATAGAGTTTTGTCGTACTGTGCACCACACAGATTTCAGCTTTCTTGATTGATGCAAATTGTCCACCTTGGCACACAAACACCGTTTTATGTTTTCCACTAAGGACCATTTCGGATCATGTGCGAAAATCCTACGTCTTGGGCTTTTGATATATGTTAACAGCCGAACCGGAACAATCGCTCCAGTTACGCAGCAATGAAACACAACTAAAATGCGGCATAATTATCATCCAGGCGCATTTGACCGCGCGAAGTGGGAACTAGATATGCAGCAAACTACTTCGAACAATCACATTGTCTGTATATTTAAATACGCTCATCAAAAACATAAATACAGTCGGCTAAGTAAAACAAATATAAATTATAACCAATTTTATAGGGAAACACAAGGTTGTGGAGCAAGAGATTTTTTCCACCTCTTGGCAGCGTGAAAACCTGGAACTGGGCATCTGCAATGGTGGCATATCAGCCATTTGACGCCGAAGTTGATGTTATCAATGGCCGATGCCGTGACAGTATAAATACGATTCCCAGCAAAGTGGTTCTTCATGTTCGAAAAACATTTGATCGTCGTTCGTTGATAATCGATGCAGTTTATGTAAGTTTGATAGGGTATGCATTGACACCTATTCTGTCGGCCTGAGGCAGGGGATGTTGATTTCATCCTACATTATATTTTAGGTGATGAATTATTTACGGGGCTTCGAACGTGTCTTCGATGATTGGGAATTTTCGGACTCCAGCGGGCTTCGAAATTGCCTAGATAGCTATATGAAGGATAACAGTGTTTCGTACGATTTGAATTTGAAGTATGATAATATGATTGTGATTGCTGCAGAAATTACGTGACAGATGGCGTCCTGGTGTATAAAACACAAGCGACGGAATAGCGATGGCCGTGAGCTACGAAAGGCTAAGTGAGTTTTGTTCACATAATTTCCGGTGCATAGCTATCGTGACGCATGCTACCAGTCACGTATCAACGTCATTAGTAAAAAAAACCAGCTTGGGAGTTACCCTTTCACATCGGAGCACAACCGCGACACAAATGCCCTTGTGTACGATGCGCATCCAACAAGTCTTTGGATCAATGAAAGTGAAGTGAACGACTCGAGGCATCTTTTCCAGTACAACACACCAACTGTTTGATTGAAGCCGCATGGTACGGATGTTTATGATAAGTACATAACCACCATGGATATTTGCCAAATCGGTCATCGGTTGAAACCTCCGTTAATAGGTGGGTGGGGTTGCGTATATAAAGGTTGTAGAAAATCTGTCACAAATTGTGAATCGTGTAAATAAAAACGGCGTACTGCGTGTCATCATAGACGATAATAATAGATATTTGCACATATGTTCCATATGGAGGCGGCAATTGCAGTCACTCAGACGGTTTCCAGATGTGGTAACAGTCGGTGCCACACACGGACCCACCTGCCACAAGTAGGTCCCTGTAAAGTTACATTTTCCGCCGTGGCTCAGAGCTATACCACTTTCTGGTTACAGACTGGATGGGTCACGGACGACCCATTGTGTGTGCTATGTTAGAGGTGAGAAATACACTTTGCTGCGTCATTTATTCGAAACACTCCGTAAGGTGATGGGAGATGTAGTCCACATCTCACCCTCTCACGCGTCCTATCACTTGACAAGCTGACTAGTCTAATTGACGCTCATTGCCCCAACCTGCATATGCCCGTTCACCGGCCCGACAGCTCTCTTCCACACCCGAGCGCACGCACGCGCGTAGTCACCATCTGCGCACTGAGCCAATTGGAACGCTCCAATTGGATTTGAATTCGTGTGGTCGATACACAGGCATGCATAACGCGGTCGGACCCGGATCGGAACACAACTGCACCAGACACCAGGAGCAACACAACTGACTGTCAACTGAACAGGACAGAACACGGTCCAGACGAACGCTACTGCATTAAGCTTGTGCGCCAAAATCCCAACAATGAAGATCCAATCCATTGACTTGACCTTTTCATTGACTATCTTTGAGATATCGTTATTTGTTAGTGCGTACTCAAGCTATCACGCTTAAGATTTCCACTACAGAAACCACATACGTGTCAGAACCATTGTAATGGATATAATGGCGGCCCAAGTGCGAGCAGCACGAGTGCGACGTCATGTTATGTTACTTCCATGCTCGGGATGCTGTGAGGAAACATGTGAGTTGGTGTCCTAATAATCACCACTTAGACGAATTCACTTGAAAGCCTATGTTTGTTTCATCGCACAGCCACTTGCGATAACTCGGAAGAGTGTAATAACACTTTATCTGTTTGGTTCAAAAGTTCAATCGTTATGTTGTAATAATCAGACAAATAGACCCGAGCTTCATGAACCACCTCATGTGCAATTGGCTTTATATAAATCTTAAGTGAGCCATGCATTCACAGTCAAATGTTGTACAATTCGTAAATAGAACAAACAGCCGTCTAGAGAATGCGAATCTGCGACTGGAGAAGCGCACTCACCTGAGAGAAAATTTGGTTACGACCATCGGTAAAATTTGGTCCTCCAGCGGGTGGCTGTTGCGGGATTTTGATATTCAGTGCACCTACGGTTGCAACTACTGGGAAGTCGTTAGCGTGGACGTGGACGTAAAAAATATACTCTCTCAACTGACAACGTTCGTCAGTCAATGGGCCTGCTGCCATGCTGCACTTCAACTGACTGAATGAGTCTGAGGTAAACGCACTTTATATGGTACCAAACGGTGGCTTCGAACAAGCCTTATGGGTACACACTGCACAGTGAACATCGGCGACGACACGTGTGGATGCAATTTCTACAGGTCCATGTGTTTACCATGCATTCATATACTGTCAGTATTCGAAATGTACTTCTATTCATACGGTAGGTTTTTGTCAACTATGACTACAGTTGCTGTAGGCCGCTTCCCAAAGCCATCGACGAAAGCTTGCAGAATAAAATCTGCCAAGAAGCAGTATGTTCCGCCAATAAGTCATTGTCGGCGGTATTAATGCATATCAAATGGATTAAAAAATACTACATCAGGGGTTGGCCAAGCTGCAGGATGTTAACCCCAGGACAGAAAGCTGCATTTTCAAGGCTACCGTAGCTTTCATGCACCAGTCCAATGAGTAGGCTAAGGGGGCCTTACCATGGATATACTTCCCCTTCTTCCGTCCTGCAATGCAAAACAGCCAGAGTGTGCGAACAATGTTCACATGCGAGTGCACTGTGGATATTGCGGTGACCCCGTTGACATGAATGGTTATCGGTTCTATAACGACCAGCCAATTTCCACGTAGACTACATAAGTAATGCTGGTATATCGCAATACCTCCTCTGTAGTGGGAAGTTACAACCCCCTCACCAGGCACGTTATGATTTCATCAACCACATCAGTTCAGTTTCATCCACCTCAAATACTGTATCGCCTTTGACGTTGAAACATAAAATGAAACTCTGTTCAGTACCATTAATTAGTGATGGCCTGAGTACCTCTGAAGGTGAGTTTCGTGGTATTTCTCTACGCAGGCAGTTCCAAATGAAAGTGTTGGTAAATGATTTCACGGTCATTACTGGCAGTGGCAAGTGATGCGTTACCTACCATGTCACGTAACACATGACTTCAGACCCGCGCACACAGCAAAAAGAGGACCTCTAACAAAGCATAATCAAAAGCATGGAGGCTCCGGCGATTAGGGTGTAATATTCGAGATAAAGATGCACATGTACTAAATACGTTCCGACACTTCCATATCATTTTCACTATATGTTGTCTAACCATAGGTGCACTGGTTCACTAGGCTGATCGTCGTGTACGGACTTCAGTGCGTCACAGCGGAAGGATTCATGGAATAGCGTGCTCCGATTCCTGTTTAATCATCCGACCTTCCGGGAAGCATATGAAGTTCCACCTACTGCAGGATCCATGTATATCAAATTTCAAATTTCAAATCCAGGACCTGGTATTGGCCTGTGCTTCTTGACGTCCTGATGCTTGGCTGGTGTGATTCCGAGATCAACCAGACTGCGTTTTCTGTCAATGTAAATGCGTTCAATGGCGGTTTAACTGTAGGGATAGGAGAAGAGAAATGACAAATCATGGTTGCCCTGAACAGCGAAAACAAATCATATTTCGCTTAGTGCGAAGTAGGAAAAAGGTTGTTCTAACATTTGTCC
Organism: Paragonimus westermani; assembly: GCA_008508345.1. Lineage (NCBI taxonomy): Eukaryota > Metazoa > Platyhelminthes > Trematoda > Plagiorchiida > Troglotrematidae > Paragonimus > Paragonimus westermani. Next base: position 104,053 of record QNGE01002651.1, read on the forward strand.
AACTCATTTTTGAATATATCCACACTGGCAAACTCAACGATCTTTGCAAGCTATTTGTTCCACGAGTTGACTACCTGGTAAGTGAAAAAATAAATCCTACCACCAATCGTGATTTTGTTTTGTTGATTGTAAACCTACGACCATTTAAACCTTTGTCCCGACGCATCTCGAACAAACCTGGTATGGGGCTTGTTCCTGTGTTGTGGGTTTACTCTTACACACCAGCTTTCGAGCAAGAATAAGTTCAACGAACCTAGTCGGTCTTGGTAGCTTAGACCCTTCATACCTGATATCATAAGTGTGGCGAGCTCCCGTATTTTTCCGAGGACAGCTATGTCCTTATTGAGATACGGTGACCAAGTTTGGACACAATATTTCAAGTGGAGGATGTCGGTTTTGTCAAGGTCCGTTGCATTATTTTGAGACTGCTGGGTTTTGATTGATGTTGATAGGTGGCTCTACGCTTTGCTCTCCTCCCCAAGTAAAATACATTACTCATCCTTGTTCTTACACCATTGACTTTGACCGTTTCTTTTATCCCCATTTAGTCCCAGGTCTATAAACTTCTGAATGCAGAAATTAGACATTTTTCTTCGGTATTTTTTTCTCGGGTAACTTATAATTCCCACCCTTCTCTCGATGCATGAGCAGCCATTCTGTTCTGGCCCAACGAATAACCATTTGCTTGAGTGAGCCCAACCCGTTTTATTGTTCACCATTTTTGATCAGTGCCTGGTTGTCAATTTGTTGTACAAGCACTTTCTTTCTTTGATTTTTGAAGATTTTCACATTCGAGGTGAGAGACTCCATTTTCTTGTACAATGATTCAATTAGTACCGTATTAAACCCAGTTATTACGAGCGAATTCTCGTCAACGTTTCGAGGATAGGTTATCTCTATCGTTGAATATTGAGAAGCATTTACCGGATCAAAAGCTCACGCGTAATTCGGTGTGAACTTGAAGCGTTAGCGAACGATTCAATAGGAGAGAGCTATAGTCGAGTACAGTGGATTGAACAGTGCAGGACAAGGGTTAGCGATCAGTGATTTCAGTCGTTATGGCGCTAGCCGTGCTTTTATCGCGGATTCGGTATACTGAGCAGTTAGAGTAAACGTACTGGTGACTCGGATATCCAAGTCTCTCGTTTGAAACTTCATGAACTTGCCGAATTATTGGTTACCATATTGCCAAACCAGCTCACATCTGATTACAGTGAATAGTGAATACAGCGAGCAGATCACGCCAACTTACGCCCATATTACGCCTGGAAATCATCAGCCGCAGTCTCATCTAATCACCTAAGGTGCCTCCAAATATCGGTGGTTTCTAGTTCCGAGAGGATGGTCTAATTTTTCGACTGTCGGCACCCATCTCACGGAATAGTGAACACACAAGTTCACGAAGAATGGTTTACTACCTACACTGCAAGTTTATTGATCAGTCATTGCCAACTTCCTCCATCTACCAAATCACAAATCTTTACCTATCTCCTCAACCTACTGTACCGTTAAATTAACGCCACTTCCCGTCGTTCTTGATAAAAACCCTTCAAATATCAAAACAAAAAACATTTTTCACAGCACAGTAAATATATTTCATACTTTTTGTGGTGTTCCGCCTACTACGAATCAGATGGTGTCACAAACTCGCACATTACCTGTCCACTAATGTTAGCACTTACTACCTGCGAATAATTTATAGCCTGCTGTTTTGTTGGCGCCGTTTTGACTTTCGTCTGTGTAACTCGTGTGCATGGATTGCAGGACCTTTGGCCCAAGCCCGTATGTGTTGTATCCTCTTGCGGGACTGTTGTTGGAACTTTCACTTCAAAAGAACGCTGTTTTGCTGTGCGTCAACGTTGCCCAAATTTGGTTCACTATGCTGTAACAACACAGCAGCAGGCTCCTTCACAAGATTCAAATTCAACCCGTGCGCGCTTGCTGATTTCGTTATCCAACAACCCGTCTTCGTAGAAATCCATCATCAGTGCTCTAAAACCCCTAAAAGCTGGCTGGTGCTCATGTAGCCAGAGGACATGAAGTATCTACTGTCCGTTTTCACGCAACTCAGTTACCTCGCGCTCTTTTATCCCGGCATTGTTTTTGTTCGTCTCGGCACCCTCCCAACCCTGGCACTTCTCATTTTTTCATGGCACTTCGTTTCCTACCCACTCGTCTCACACCTTATCCTGACACTTTCTCTATCCCAGCGCCATTTTGTTCCGGTGGGGTCGCCAACTTGTAATATGCAGGCCAGCCGCTTTTAATTTCAATGCTCACAAAAAGCGTGAACCAACTATGAATGGCGTGGAGGCAGCAAAGGGGAGCGTTCTTTCGAAGGAAGACTTCCGACAACAGCTTCTTTAGTGACTGCAGCGATTTGTACACGGGTTCTCGACTGGGGGCCAATATTACCCAGGCCCAGTCAGTTTGTCCGTTTCCGTGTCCTGTGGTTTTCTGCTGACCAGAAAGACAGTCATTGGAAGCAGGGTGTGGCACTGCATTAAAGGTTGAAGAAATTACCGAGAACAGAGTAATATAATGGTTAAGCAGAACAGTGAACCACCGATCTAACAGTTTCTTAAATAGATGGGAACCCAATAACGATTCGAAACAGCCCCCACAAGTGCAGCCGACAACCTCTAATTGGAGGTCGCTCCAGTGATTGGTAACCGTTTAAGAGAGTGACTGCTGCCTGAAA